>CAIGRB010154848.1:117536-128761 GCA_903798255.1 Fraxinus quadrangulata | reverse complement strand
TCATATTCTGTATACACTTTCTTGAAACTTGGACCTTTAAATAAAATTGGTGTGATAATTCAATTAGTCGATAAGTCTAATGCTTATGGCGGAGACCGTCATTTCCGGCGATCTACGCCCCCCAAATCTTAGAAAAATGATGAAAATCATGCATAAATATTGATTTATGCCAATTTCAACAAAGATTATTCAACAAATCTACACAACATGATTTATTTATTCAATGAACATACAAAATGATTTGTAAAATACATATAATAGTTTCAAAACTCACCTTCGATCTCTAGTTGGGTCGTCAATTTTTTGGCTGGATAGGTCGTCGATTTTAGGTACGAGTGTTTCCTCTCATTTCTCCCTTCCAAATCACGTGAGGGTAAAAATGGTTTTTTCATTGTTTTTAAATGTTTATTAATTTTTCATTTTTTTTAAAACATGGTCAAAGGCTATTGTGGGAATATGGCCGGCCATCTTCCACTATTTCCTCGAGTTGGTAATCGAATATGTCTGGGTCGACATCCAACACGTGTATACAATTTTACAAGGAATTGATCTTGACAAAATTGGATGTCTTTTAACAATCAACACTCAATTTGTCAACCCATTTTGTAACACAATTTTGTATATATAGCATTGCTCCGTCATTAAACGATTGTTTGGGAAATATTTTCTTGGAAAAAAATGATTTTTTTAAGAACGTGTAGTCCATGATGGAAAAAATTATTACGTCACGGAAATGAGTTTTTTTAGAATGTGCGATAAAATTAATTTGATAAAAATGATTTTTTAAAAAAATATCTCACAAACAAGCTCTAAAAGTGTGGTGCGGAATACAGAGTTAGATTAACCAATATGTATATAATTTTATAATGTATTATCTTAAATTGTTATATGGAATACAAGTTAGAATGACGAGGTGTAGAAAAACACTTTTATTGTTATCCATGTTCCTACAATCATTGTTGTAATGTTTTGCAATAGCAAGACACTTTTTGCCGACCTCCCTACTATGAAACTCTTGATCTATAATAAAATAGTATCATTGACCTCCGAATCTGAGCGATCTAGTTGTCAGTACATCTCTCCCCACATTCACGTCCAATGTTAACGTATATTTTACATACATAATTTGACACTCGTAGGAATGTAAAGATGTCATAGAGTGGTTTGGATGTGGTTTGCACTCCTTCGATCAAGTAAGATAGCGAAAAGATTGAGCGTGTGAGGGATAAATACATAGATATTTTTGCTATACTTTATCATAAAGCATATCCTTCGTGAGTACAAGTTTGGAGTATTTATAGGGAATTTGAGATAAAGGTAATTCTGACCTTCTGGACACTTGTCGGTTGATCTGTCAACTTTGTCATTGTCTTATATTTGATTTTGTACTCGTTGTAATCGTTATTACTCTCT
The DNA here is from genome assembly GCA_903798255.1 of Fraxinus quadrangulata. NCBI lineage: Eukaryota > Viridiplantae > Streptophyta > Magnoliopsida > Lamiales > Oleaceae > Fraxinus > Fraxinus quadrangulata. The sequence goes on along the minus strand of CAIGRB010154848.1, from coordinate 127,348 downwards.
CTCTCTCTATCTCTCTCTCAAATATATATACGTTTACAAGCACAAATGAGCAATCAACTCTGTGAATATTTTGTGTTTGATCTACGTCGTTGTGAGCCGAAGAAGTTTGATTTTGAAGGTGGAGATGGTAGTGGTGGCGGTTGTGGATTTGAGGTAAAGGTCATGATGGTTCGTTTATTTGAGGTGGTGACAATGATTTAGGTGATGCCGACTATGGTGGAGTAGGTTGGGAGTGATGTGGGATGAGATTAAAAGTGGTCACAAAATGTGATGTAATCAATAAATAATTTTTTACCTATAAATCGAGTAATTTGTAACTAAATTTGTAATTGTGAACTCCAAATTACATTTTTTTAACTGTAACATTATATGATTTGTGATTAGTATGTGATTGTGATCGTATATTATGTGTTATTGTGACCTGGCCTATTTAAATGAATTATATATCACAAAAATTTATAAAAAGTCACAAAATGTGACAATTTTTTTTTTTAAAATCCATGATTTTTTAACTTGAGAGAACATTCGTAAGATAGAGAACGTGGAAGATGATAGAAACAATTATTTTTATGATGTAAGAAAGGGAAATGTGGAGGTGAGAAAAATAATTATATTTAGCCCCATATGACATTCATTATTGTGAAAAAATAAAGTTTAGAATAGTGATTTTTAGGATAATATATGTTTAAAAGTGGGAAAATTTTTTGAATTTAAGTGCAAAATATTTTATTCTGTGAATGTATAAGTACGTAGACAAAATGTTTTCAAATAATGCTTGCCAAATAGAGGCTTAATTACTAAGCCCTTGTTTGGGCTCCATTGTTTTAAAAATGCATTTTTTTCCTTTTTATTTTTAATCATACATTTTTCAATAAAATAATATTACACGTAATAAAAAAATCTTATTTTTTAACTACACATTCTCCAAAAAATCACTATTCTAAAATACATTTTCTCCCAAGATTACATTAAAATGGAGCCCAAAAAAGGGCTAATGGATACTCCTCCATCCCATAAGCGTAATGTTATTGATCATCATAATGATGAAATATCGATGATGTGACAATTCATTATCCTTCATATTTTTCTCTTTTTCCTCCCCCTTTCATAAAAAATGAATTGGTCAACCTCATTATTTCACATAAATTACCACATTACTGATATCCGATAACTGATATCCGATAATTATAAATAACATTATTCATCCGATAAAGATATACTTTCATTCATTTTCTGTCTATCCCAAATTATAGACTACTTTCTTTGGTGAGAATCTAGTTTGTCTCAATTTCCTAATATACCTTTATTTAGCCCATGTTTAGTAGGGATTAAAATCAGATTTTTAGTAGATTTTGATAAAAATTGATGAATGTGTGGTTGAAAAGTTGTGAATCTTATAAAATGTTTGATTAAAATTAATTGTTGGTTTTGACTTATATTAAAATCTAAATTTTAATTCGGACCAAACAGAGACTTTATGTGTCTCGTTATCAACAAATATGAACTACTCATATTTAAATCATTATTTAATGAATGGGGTACATTAGAAAAATGTAAGGAAAAAATTTATATTTTCATTTATGTTAATTATATTTTCTTAATTTGTATGAAAATGGAAGTAAACATATCTTTGTGCAACTGATGGAGTAAATATATATTAGGATATGATATGTTGATGAAAATATCATAAATTATACTAATTTTCCTAAATTTCATTCAACAACAATATCTCGGAAATATATGATATATTAATATGATCCATCGTCTGATTTTTGAAATATATATTTTTAAATTTGTGAAATAAGTTTCTTTTAGAAACCCATGCTATGCACTCACAATCCATGATAATAGCCCCTGTTTGGGCTCATTCTAAATGCATTTTTCAAATTTTTTTATAATCATACATTTTCTAATAAAATAATATTACACATAGATTCAAAACATTCAAAAAATCATTATTGTAAACTACATTTTTTTCCTCTCTAAATTAATTATAATGGAGCTAAAAAGGGGTCTAAACACAAAGAAATCCAAAAATAGAATCCATAGCTACCTCCTCCGTCATCGTTATTTTTTCCTCAATAAATTAAGGGTATTAGATGGTTTATGTCAAATTATTCTATCTATGTATTATATTTTGTATGCCGGAGATGAGATGTTCTAATTAATTAAAGATTGATGATAAGATTATGAACGAGAAAATTTTGGACATAAATGCTACAATGAGTAAAACTTGAGATCAGAAAATGCAATTAAAATGTGATACCACAAGTGAAAATTATGGTGTGAATATAACTAGCATTAATTTAATAACATAATCGATCAAATATATTTCTAATCCACGTATTTTATGAAACTCATAAGTACTATTTACTTATTTACTACACATTTATATATGATAATTTAAATAGTTTTTAATTACTTCCTGGGCTTCATTAATATTATTTTATTGAAAACAACCCTTTTTTCGGTTTTATGCCATCAAATTCACGCATGAACATATTAGAATTTTATTGAACACATTCACGCATGAAATCAACTCACCTCCAGCAACAATATTCAACCATATTGCAGTGCCCATAACCATTAGAATTCAACACAAGTATCAAAATTATAACAAATAAACACCTAACCTTCCAATAATTCAAACCTCGTGCTTCAAGTTTCAAACATTTAATAAACTTCAGTATTTATTGAAACGATAAACTATTTTTATTAAAACACGATTTTGCTCTTAATAAAAAAGTTACAAAGCCCCTATTTTAAAGGGATAAAAATTATATTTTTAGTGGATTTTAATAAAAGTTGGTGAAATATATGATTGAAAAGTGGATAAAAAGTGTGGATCTCTTGAAATATGAATTTGAAAATAAGTTTGAGAAAAAATGAATTAAAAATGGGGACCAAACTGAGACAAATCTTTCCACTTTTCTTCCATCCGTCCACTGACCCCTCTTTCCCCATCTGCAACTCACCATTGCCCTAATCCACTCTAAAGTTCCTTCTATGCTCATTGTCACTGTCAATACGATATTCGTGGCTAATTTGTTATCATTGTGCGTTAAATTTACTCGTATAGTCACTATTAAACATGCTAGTTCATGTTCTTAAGTTTTGTTATTACTATTTATGTGATGTTTGTGACTCAAATTTCATATGATTTGAAATTTTGATTCATGGAGGAAGCCTAGATAATTTTGGTTTGGAAATTCGGTTTGATAAAGAATCAAATTTCATTACGAATTGGGAGTTTGATTGGAGAATTTACTTTGGAATAGATGAAAAAGTGTTTTATAAGTATTGGGACGGAGAAGGCCGCCTATTTTGGAGGCATCAAGGGGTTCTGGCCCTCGGGTGCTAGCTGTATCACCACAGCGCCACTTGACGTTTTGAAGAGGCCTCTTTGTTGATTTCTACTACATTTTTGTGCTTTACTCCATTTATAACCGATGAGTGTTCTACACTCATGATATTTATGTCACTTTATTCGTTATTTTGATATCCTTGAGAGTTTTATGATGTTTTATTGTGTGTTTTGATGTTGTGATATATGTTGATAAAATTGAAGAAAATAAGCAAAACGTTGGTAAATTGGAGAAACGGACTAAATTGTAAGAGATTCAAAGTTCGAGGATTAAAGTGCAAATACTCAAAAGTTGTGTCTAACCTCACAATGAAAATTCGAGAGTGCTTTGAGTCAATTGGATGAAAAAAGAAGTCAAAGGGATCGAATATAATCAAAGTGTGATCACACGTAAATTTCTCACCGAAAAAGTTATGTTCTTGATTTTTAGTCTGATATTGAGACTCATTTTTTATATAGAAAACGTTCGAATTGAAAAATGATATCTGAAGAAAAGTTGTAGCCCTTAGAGTTATATTTCCAATGTATCTTGAATCGCCTCAATCTAATATTGGGAGAAAAATTTATGTTAAAAATACTGATAGATGTACAATACTGAATTTCCATCCAAAACTAGACGCCGCAATAGTGGCGCCGAAGCGCCACCGTAGCTGAAATTCAACAACATTATGGGCGTCGCAACACCCATATTGGGAACTGCGAGGCGAGAGAAATGATTTTGAGTTTTTTGGACTATTTTCTTAGTCCAACACTACTCTAATCCTTTCAAGGCTTCAAAATACTGTAAATATAACATTTAAGACCTAATTATAGGGTGGAGAACGATTCAAGAGGCAAAAGGGAATTCAACACAATTCTTCAAGAAGACAATGATGACAAATATCAAGAGATTCAAGAACAAGATAAAGAAGAACAAGAGAAGAAATTGAAGATCTACATCCTAGTTTTTCTATCATATTCCCTATATCATTTTATATGAATTTTAGTATTTTCATAGATTACATCATGAGCTAATTCATTATTTAGGATTTGATTGTAGCAAAAACTTGAGAATATGGATAGATTAATTTTAGTTATTTCTATTAGATTTTTTGCATGTGTTTATTTGTGTTATAATTTTAATGCTTTCAATTAATTGACCCCTAGTTGAATGATTTGATGCTAGTCAATTTTGACACTCGAGAGAGGGGAGTTTAGGTGTGATTATAAAAATAACACAACCTAGGAAATTATAGGTTTCGAGAGAAAATATAATTCCTTTGAAGCATGTTCCATTTAAGAACTAGAAACTTGATAATAGATATTGGAATTGAAATATAGGAATAGTTTTTACTCGACACTCGAGAGATGGAGTAAAATTACGTTAGTGTTCTTACTTATAAATTTTGAAAAATTAATTAGAAATAATTATATAATTGAGAATCATATTTGATAGTTAGGTGAAATTATAACCATATGCTTCCTCACTTGATTATTCTTCCAGCTTGTATTTATTTGTTGAATTTATTAGTTTTACAAATATTGATTATAAAATTCATTCATCTAGATAAAATAGAAGCTTTATAATAATATTTAGTAGAAATTTGAATTACAATTCCTGTTGGTTCGACACTCTAACTCTATTATTATATTACAAAACTAGACACTGTACACTTGCGGTATAAATCTATCATGAGGTTTGATAAAGAATCCATTCAGAATAGAGATAAATTTTATATCTCTACTATCGTCCGGTTTGATAAAGAATCAAATTTCATTATGAATTGGGAATTTGATCGGAGAAATGACTTTGGAATGGATGGAAAAGTGTTTTATAAGCATTGGGATGAAGAATGCCGCCTATTTTGGAGGCATTAAGGGGTTCTGGCCCTCAGGCGCTAGCTGTAGCACCACAGCGCCACTTGATGTTGTGAAGAGGCATCTTTGTTGATTTCTACTACATTTTTGTGTTTTACTCCATTCACAACTCTAAGGTTGGGCTCCTATGCATATTTCACAAGACTGTAGGATTTTCCTAAACTTAACACAACAATTAGATTATTTTTGTATACATTAGAAATTTGAGAGAATTGTTTAGATTTAGATTGAGAATATCAAATTTTGTAAACACAATTTTAGTTTCTTGGTATATGAAATTCTCATCTTCTTCCACATAAATCTTGTGTTGTTGCATGATCAATTATTTTTCATATTGTTCTTATTATTCACGTCTTTGTTATTTGACCCCAGTTCTCAACAAATTAGTATCAAAGTGATTCTTGGATCTTGTTTATTTCTAACAATTTATGAAAGGGGTTCGAAGGCTACAACACGAACTAGTAAGGTGCGACTCTGGTGGTAAGAGACTGGTTTTAGGGGATTTAATAGGATGGGTAAAGGAGGAAATTATTGAGAATTAAAAACTCCAATTCTATTCAATGAATTATTCAATTCATAGAAAGAAAAATAAACACTCAAAAATCACAAAAATTATAGAGGTTCACCTCAATGTATGACTACGTCCTCTTTCATTGCAGCAGTGATTCACTATGATTAAAAGAAGTTTACAAAAAAAATAAAATTCCACACTTATCTTTTCTAACATCTCTGTCTTTCTTTTTATGATGGCAATATAAAAGTATAATGATGACTCTCTATTTATTTCAATTTAATAAGACAAATTGAGATAAAATCGAAATTTATAAGAACATAAATTTCTAAACTATTCTTAATAAAATATTAGTCTTGAAGATCCGTCCCTCGCACCAAGAGAGGGCTTCTAACCCCACGTTGACCTTATCGTGGAAGTCGATCTGCACATTGACTTCACAAATTAACAATAATTCAGATCCAAAACTTAATTGGAAGCATGCACGAGGTTTGGGAAGACAATGTCTTTCCATATTTTTTTTTTCTCTAATTGGTCTCTCTTAAATTAAGCATAGCTCGTTTTATTCTAAAAAAACATGAGAATATGCGAGAGTCATGTATAACATTCGTCTAGGGGAATCTGGTTGGATAGAATGAAAAGTGAAAGTGAGCATTCCATGTTGGAATTGAACTTGGACAAACGAATTATTAAAGAATAATCGTCACTTAAAAAGTATCAACATTGAGAGGTTAAACATTAATGTCAAAAGTTAAAAATCAAGAACCTTGTCTATACAATCTAGATAGATTGAAAACATTTAACGCAATTTTTTTGCTAAAATATTTGAATCTTGTATGGGCAATATTGGGTCTAAAGATGAGTATGACCTCTCTCCAAAGATTTGGTCTAAAAATTCAAACACTGACTAGCCACCAAATACATCACATGCTTTCTCTCTCTAAATTTGAATTTTCTTTCTATTTTTTAATTTTTTTCTAATAAAAAGATGCCTTTGCCGTCACTCACTCCCCCCAACCGAAGCGAAGCTTCAACCAAATAAAAAAAAATTCAAAAACAAATAAATTCCCCATTTACAACCCACACCTCAATACCCCCAGCGCACGTTAGCACCCGCTACCATCTGTCGTCCATTGTCCCCTTCCGATCACCACTACCCGACGACCTCCTAGACGACGTCGTATCGTTCATAGCCTGTTTCCCAATTTAACCCATTTCTCAAATACCCAATTGGGAATTTTAGTCTATACATATACAGATATATACGTATAGAGCCAATTTATTACATCACTGTTGTAATAAGGGTTTTAAATTAGTTATTATTAGGATGCGGTGAGGAAGATTTGAGGATGGTTAAGTTACTGGGATTACGGGGTTTCGGTGAATGGGCTGAGTCACCTCGGGAGGTGACTCGGACGATTCCGACGAGCGAAAGCATCGGGGAGAGCGGCTGGCTTATGCGATTCTTTGACTCGTCTTTCTTCTGCGAGTGGATTGCCGTCAGCTACCTCTACAAGCATGAACACCCTGGGGTCCGTGACTACTTGTGCAACCGTATGTACACTCTCCCTCTATCTGGTATCGAAAGCTACTTATTCCAAATATGCTACATGTTAATCCACAAGCCGAGCCCTTCTCTTGATAAATTTGTAATAGATGTTTGCGCCAAGTCTCTTAAAATTGCACTGAAAGTCCACTGGTTTTTAATGGCGGAGTTGGAGGATGTGGATGATAATGAAGGGATTAGTAGGATTCAGGAGAAGTGTCAGTTTGCTGCCACTTTAATGGGTGAGTGGCCGCTTTTAATTAAGCCACAGACACAAAGTACTAGTTTTATGTCATTTTCATCAAATAATAATACTTATAGTGGCAGTGGTAGCCCAACAGGGAAGAATCAGGTATTGAACAGGTTGTTATCATCGAAGCAAAAGTTATTGTCATTGACATCCTCACCCCCTAGCAACGCTATGGTGCCAAGATCCCTTTCGTTCTCGCCCTCAGCAGGGAACTCGATAACCCAGGACGATGGTGAGAAGGTTGTAGGGTCTCCAGAGGAGAATAATAAGATTTTTAAAAAATTCATACCAGGGATGAAGGTCCGTGATGCATTGTTTAGGAAATCGGTGGAGAAGGACTTGGAGGAGTCCGACAAGGAAGGTGGGTTCTTCAAGAGACTTATAAAGGATTCTAGGGATGAGGATGTCAGAAGGTCAGTAGATAAGGATAAAGAGAATGATGAAGAACCGGATAAGGATGGTGGATTTCTCAAGAGGTTGTTGAGAGAGAGTAGAGATGACGATACTAGAAACTCATTGGACAGAGATAAGGAAGAGGAGGAGCAAGAAAAGAGCGGTGGGTTTTTAAAAAGGTTGTTGAGTAGTAGTCGAGATGAGGATGTTAGGAAGTCAATGGATAAATACGAAGATGATTCAGAGAAGGATGGGTTCTTTCGAAGGCTCTTGAGTAATAAGGATGAAGAAGTGGAGGTTACCTCCAGTTCAGATGGTTTTTTTAAGCGGTTGTTCCGTGATACTAAAAACGAGTCGGAGGAAAAAGTGTTGTCCAAATCCATGGAAGATGATGAAAAGGAAGGATTTTTTAAGAAGTTATTCAAGGAGAAATTTGAGGACAAGAAAGATGGGACTGAGAGGAATGATAATGAAGAGATAGTGACAAAAATCTCTGAAGATGATGGGAAAGAAGGTTTCTTCAAGAAATTTTTCAAAGAAAAACTTGATGAAAGGAAAGATGGGAATGGAAGGACTGATGATGGCGAAGAAGAAGAATCATCAGAGCTTTCGTTGTTCCGTAGATTGTTTCGTGTACATCCTGAAGATTCTAAGAGTTCAATGACAAATGATAACAGAAACAATGGCAATTTGCTTGAAAGCAGCCCAGGAACGGAGAATTTTTTTCGAAAGCTGTTTAAGGATCGTGACCGTTCAGTGGAGGATTCTGAACTTTATGGTCTGAAGAAGAGCACAGCGGTCAGTCCTAAATTATGCTGTTGTGATAAGTTTGTGAACTCCTGCTGTTTTAATTTATATAGATGCTTATTGCTGCTTACAAATATCATCTGAGTTTCTTCATCTCGTAATCATTTCTTTTCTTTCGAAATGCTGCAAATTAAATATCGTGTTCTTAAGAGACTTGCCAGCTCCACTGAGGCCTGCTTGGACATTTATCATTTTTTGCATTAGTTATGCGTAGAAATATTTTTGCTATAAATATTGTGCGGGTGTATTTTTAAAATAAATATAGCTGATGCTTGTATGAATACATTACTGTGGTTGAAGCTTTAAGAACTGGAGCTGTTTATGGTGTGGGGCTTGGTGAGGAGTATTAGAATTTTGAATTTGGTGCTATCAAATTAGCCTGGATAGTTCAGTTTAATTACTATTTACTTTTTTCCTTAATTATGAAAATCCCACCCTACCTTTCCTTAATTCATTTTGCTGGACAGAGGAAGTAGAAGATAGGAAGAGAAGATGAAGCAATGGTTTTGCACAAAAGTGATGCAAATTAATGAAGGGGAGAAGTCTGGTTAAACTGATCCTGCAGAACTTTTTTTTATTTTTTTATAGTATTCTAAACTAAGAAGCTTTCTATTTCGGAGAAGATGTGTTGACTGAAGAATAGTTATAGATGGTAGTCAGTCATATAACTTAATCTCAGTTTTCGTTTGAATCATTATTCTCTCATGTTTGTACTTTTTTTTGCTTGGTTCAAAGAATGGATAGTGTTCTCGTGTTTGCCATGATTGTTGTAAAGTACATAGTTTCCCAGTCCAAAGAAAGGCATATGGATTCTATTATTTTGTTTATACTGTTCACTCTTAGCTATATGCTAAAATTTATTTTATGATAAAGTTAAATCTGATCCTTGGACCTCCTAGTGCTACAATTTTTCATGTGAACAAATATTGCTTGGTACCTTTGGAAGGAGACTTCTAGTAATGTAGAGAGGAAGCGAGGGAGGTTTTTGACATCAAACATCAAGGCCAGAGATATGGAGAGATGGAGAGAAAACAAAACATTGGGTGGTTTTGATGAAAAGATAAAAGAAAAAAAAAAAGAACTA
>CAIGRB010154848.1:87495-115456 GCA_903798255.1 Fraxinus quadrangulata | reverse complement strand
CACTCAGTTTCTGAAGTTTGAACTTATATAAGCTCACGAGAAACTGTTGTGCTAAGTATGCCTGTCACGGTGAGTTTTTTGAATGTCAATGTCTTGATGTTCAGAGTCAGAGAATAAAATTAGTTGATAATGCCATGTAGCTGGTGGCCAGGAAGAGAATCATTGGTGTGGTTTAAAACACTTTCTTGCAAAGCATGTCGGGAAATTTCTGAAATTTTTAGATGCTTGAATGAATTATAAGTAGCTCAAGCCCTATGATTTTAGTTGGAATAGAAAAACTAGATGCTACTCAAAGAAATTTGAACAAATTGGAACATTATATAGCATAGATGTTTGTATACTCAAAGTTGTCCTAGTTCCTAGACCATCTAAAATTTGTTTAGAAAAATCAGCGAGCTCTGGATTACAATTCTAAACCACATATTGTAGGAAAGCAGTTTTAGCATTCTTAGAACCCCATGTAATATACGCATAAGAATATACCGTCTAAAGCAGTTTTATCATTATTAAAACCCAATGTAATTTACACATAAGTATACCGTCTATGTTAGTTAAGATGCTAAACAAGTTGCAATTGAATTCTGAAATTGATAGTGAATGATCTGCCTCATGCTTCTTATGGGACCCCTGATACACTGCACAAGAATCAGTATATATTTGGAGAAACGTTTCAGGAGTTCATCTAAAGTTGGAGTTTAGCAGATGCACGTCTATGGACATCCCAATACAGGAAATTTGTTTGGTAAGACAAGGTTTATGGTGGATTACATTCAAAAATGTTTATAGAGTTGCAAACTTGGTGGAAGTAGATCTGAAAAATCTAAGCTTGTACCTTATGAAGGGTCTAAATGTAGGAAGTGAGAATTTTGAAGCAGCTGATTGCATTATTCTTAGTTAAATCCACAATTTGAATTATAAGGAAACAAAGTGTGCAAGAGGAATACAGTTTTTTTTTTTTTTTAATTTTTTGACGGAAGAGGTATACAATTAAGAGCACTCTTGTTCTGGAAAGTTGGAAAAGTATGCTTCTGTTTTTAAAATTAAGCTCTCAACCCCTTAAGCATCCTTACTGTCCTTTTCGTGTATATATTACAACACACACCATTAGCTCTGCTTTTTCTCGAATTCTGCTGTCATAAACCATTTTAAATGCTTTGTCATCAAATTGTGTAATTTAGCGAGTAAATTTGATCATTAGATCCAATTTTCATTCTGGCAAAGCCTTTATGAATTTCAGATACCATATTGACTGGTTACTGTTCAAACTTATCCTTTGGAATTAATTTTGAGCACACAATATGCTGTTGGTGGCATGCTACGACCTATATTTGCGTTTCTGTGATGTACTTGCTTGTATAGGAACTCTAGAAATTTTCAGATCCAGATTCAATCAATTCATTTGTAGGGGATTCCTGTTCATTTTTCTTCCTTCTATGCCTTTTTTACTTTTCTCAGGATCTCTCATATAGATTATTGGATTCACAATGTGACGTGTTGCATAAACCTAAGAGGTCCCCTTTTATAAGTGTGACATGATCCCATTAGAATTAGATAGAAGAGATACACGTAGACCTAGACTAAAAGTATGTTTGGAAAGTGCTTACAAATAGTTTAAAATATAAATAGGTAGAAATGAGTGATGGAGAAGTGTGCAATACTTGTGAGTTCCTTGAAATGTGTTGATAAAATGTGGCTTGAGTGTTTTTAAACAGTTTATAAACATGTTCCAAACATGGCTTGGAACAATTGAAATTATTTGATTTGAGTGGATCTTTCCAATTATATGGCTTTGAATTGAAGGAAATGGTGAAAGAAAGACTAAGTAGCTGACTACAAGTTCATTGAGAGTAAGAGTTAGATTGTTGTTCTCGTTTCTTATGTCTCCTTTTCTTTCTGCGTATTTTCTTTCTAAGCTTCCTACTTTATTATTGAATAGATTATATTCTTATATAAAAAATAAAAAAAGATGAAAATAAATCTTTGCTTGACATTTTTTTCTTTCAATTTCTGTATTGAAGAGTGCTTGTAGTGACAATGGATAATTGGGTCACTGATTATAATAATGTTTCATTTACTAGAAATGTCCTGGCTCACCAAAGCAGCGAAATGAAAAGTCAAATGCTAAACCTCCGCTTCCAAATAATACTGCATCACAGTTTAGAAAAGGGACATATCATGAATCCCTTGACTTTGTGCAAAGGTTATGTGAGATATCCTACGACTTGGTTGACGTATTTCCTATTGAAGATCGGAAAAGTGCTCTTCGTGAGGTTACCCTATTTTCTTCATTTCTCCAGTTTGCTTCAATTTTTATCTGTCCATCAAGATCTTCTCTTTTACTGATTTTGTGAATTTTTCTGTTCCCAGTCACTTGCAGAAATCAACACACGTATAGATGCTGCTCAAAGTAGTGGAGGTAAATGCAATATTTATGTGGACAGATGTTTGGTTCTATCAGATACTCCTTGGGCTATAAAAATTAGTGTGGCAAGTTTGAGTATGAGGACCAAAGTTTTGAAACGAAAGTTTATTACGTTTGTAGTTCCCTATATTTTGTTATTTTTCCATCCAAAATTTGTTTTAAAAGGGTCAAAATAAAATTTAATTTTTTTATTAGCTTCTATTGTCTACGATATTATTTTTCTGAGATTGTAATTTACAATTGCTAGCTGCAGAGGCCTATCTTTAATTCAGTTTTTTTTTTCCTGGTTGTGGTGTTTAATGAGGTAGCAGGTTTGGAGAATGCAAAATGGAACCACTTATTTCTTGTAGCAATGGCTTTGTCATACTAGATTATTGTGCAGTTGTGAATGTTTGTTGAATCAGCATACTGTGAAGGAATAAAAACAAAGATTTAGTAAAGCCAATATTTCAATGATGATTAGCACCAGAGTAATAGTGGTGTACTTTGTTTGGAAGTTCTATTCACTTTGTGAAAAAGCGAATCAAACAATAAATTAATGAATTATTTTCTGAAATTCTCATATTTCTTCGTTGTGCTTGTGCCTTGTTTTGTGTTTCTTACTACGAAGCAAAAAATTCAAAACAAAAACTTTTTTGTTTTCAGCAATTTAATGTCCAAGCTCTATTCCTGTTAAGAATGTTCATGCTCACATCCTTGACATGCTCACATCCTACTTTTCTTCTGTGATACTACAGGGGTGTGTTTTCCAATGGGGAAGGGTATGTATCGTGTGGTTCACATACCTGAGGATGAGGCCATTCTTCTGAACTCCAGAGAAAAAGCTCCTTACCTGATTTGTATCGAAGTCTTGAAAAGTGAAGCCCCAAGGTGAGTTATGGTAATTTCATTAGTTATTTTTAGTGACTGCAAAGTTAATTCTTCAGTAACTATTGTAATGTGTTGGTCGTGACACTGATCATATAATTGTGTTCATATCTTTCCAACTAGCAATTCAAAGGATGCGGCTAATGCTCAAAAGCTTTCTAAAGGAGGAATTCCGTTGGCAAATGGAGATGCACTATTGCCAAAACCTCCACCATGGGCTTATCCTCTGTGGACAGGACATGATATGAACCACAGTGGTTATGATAGGATGTCAAGTTCTACTTCTCAGGCGATAGACCAGGCAATGACTAAATTATGGGAGGCCAAAGTAAAATTTGTTCATGTGAATTTTACTGTGGAGCAGCAATCAGACCCTTGCCTTGAATTTTGTATTTCTCAATCTTTTTCTTCAAATGGTGGCCAAGCCAGTGAGGTTGGTTCTTATGCATCTGGAACAAAAGATGGATGTGATTTGGAACAGGTGAGGGTTGTCTTGACAGCTGATCCTGGGGTTAGCATGGATGACATAGTGAACCAAGATCCTCCACCCAGACGAAAAGAGCACCGCCGTGTTCCAAGTACTGTGGCTATTGAGGAAGTCAAGGTAACATGTTCATTTGTATCCTGTTAATCTGTCATATCTTCTTTACAATTGTCTCATTCAATGTTTGTCTTTGCTATTATTAATGTATATTCAATTTCAACTTCTCCGTACAGGCTGCTGCATTGAAAGGGGAAGCTCCTCCTGGACTTCCTCTGAAGGGTGCTGGTCAGGACTCTTCAGATGCACAGCCAAAGGTGATGATTTGTCCTAAGTTGAATGGCTTGTCTTGGCTTCTGGGCCTTAATTTTTGTTTGTACTATACCAATTTTAAACAGGCTGTGAATGGGGGTGTTCCCAAAGTAGGTGATGCATTAGCTGGTGAACTGTGGGAGTTGAAGAGGGAGAGAATACGTAAAGCCTCAGTATATGGAAAATTACCTGGTTGGGACTTGCGTTCTGTAAGTTGCTATCTTGTCTTCTCTTCCTTTTTAACGCCCATATTTTCTACATGATAATTTTCTGTTGAGGACTTGGAGTAACTTTTGAGTCTTGAAATTTTTGTTATATGGTTTCTCTCCGATTCACTGAATAATATGGATTTACTTCTCTCTGTTGTCTGTTGATCATGGAAAATGCATTCCTGAACAGCTGTCATCTGTTTTTTCTTATTCATCAGAAGGTAGTTGCTCAATGTCTGTACTGTGATAAATTGTCAGTATATTATAGGATATCTAATTTTGAAAAGATATCCCTGGGTAATTGGAGACTTGGTTGGCTCGTCAAGGGTGATCACTAGTTTAAGTGTTGGCTCTGTAACAAAATTTATGATTTGACTGCTTGATATTTGCTAGCTGTTTGACATAGTTCTTTTATGATTATTTTGAATTTGTTCATAAATAATAAAAGAGTTAACAGAAACATGCTGGGGGATAGTACAAGTGTGAGCACTAAATAAGTCCAAAAGGTTTCAGTTTCTGCTGAGGTATGTCTCTTGTAGCAGTGACAGCTATTATGAAACTCAGTCTCTGCAGAAACTAGTCTCTGCAGAAACTCCAATGAACTGGTTACGACATTTGTGCTAGCTTAGAGTGCTCTCACAAATTTCAGTCTGTTATGGTATAAGATAGTGAATAAATATATGGATTAACCTGCTGTTGGTGACATGGCCTCAAGTATCAGATATCTGGCAAATAGGTTGTGGCCCGGTGCAGCTCTTCGGAGTGATAGTGTGGCAATCTCATTTTTACCATCTAAAGCTTCTCACTGATGGATCTATGATGAGCTCCAGGGAATGTGGTGCTTATGGCAGCAGAATTTTGTGGGATGGTTTTTATATATTGATTGGTTAACTTCGTTAGTTGTGCAACAACTGGTTTGGACTTTATTTATTACGAAACCGTTCAATACCCCATTGCACTATTTTTATCAAATTGTGGAACTCACAGGATGTTAGAAAGGCAATTACTGCTTGTAAATTCTTACTTTGTTTTTGTCAATTGATTTTTTGTGTATGCTTTTATAGTTAAAGGTTCCAAAGATTCACTTTCATTTTCTTCTTCTTTTAACCCAGTTTATCGTATTTGTCTGCAATATTATGTGATCTGCAATTTCCATATTCTTTTTGCACCAGCTAACTCATTCTAATTCTTATTTCAGGTAATTGTTAAAAGTGGTGATGATTGTAGGCAGGAACACCTTGCTGTACAACTTATTTCTCACTTTTATGGTAGGTGTCAAATGTCTTTATGAGAGTGGTTAGATTCCAATTACTTGGCTTCCTTGTTTCATTTTATTATTTGTGGTATTTTGCATCCACTGTTAATAATCTTTATCATGGCTCCCTGTCAAAGTTAGAAACATTCTTAAGCTGCGATTCAGATATTGGAGGCGGATAAAAATTTGAGGAATGATTAATTTGTTTAAGGAAAGTCATGTGCCTTTTCTAGTAATTATATCCTCTTAATAGCAGCGTGAAGTCTGAGCATTTTTTTATCATTGCTCCCGTGTTTAACAAATTTTCCATACAAAGACTTCCATAGATCTCCATAGGTAAAACCAAATAAGTTCTATGAGGTCGTTAGATGACACCTACCTATGTTAACTCACCTTTTCAAATAATTTCAGAGTATGAGATGTGAGCTGTATAGCTCTGTAATTCAAATCATCTTGAATATCTCCTTTATTATTATAGATATGTACCGTATAACCATGATACTCTTCCTCCGCTTATTTGACATTTTTTACTATTTAAGATCTTATTTAATAATTTTGTGAAGCAAAAAATACCATTTCGCCCATAAACGTCTATAGTTTAGTAAAAATTCCTTCCGGCCAATTTCTTATTTTTATTCTTCACAGCCTCCCATACAATTTATATTAACATTAGAGTTCGACATATTCTCAATTTCCAATCCAGGGTATTCAGGGTTTTCACAAATACTGTGTCAAAATGGTTCCTCCATGTTTTTGTGATCTCATCAGTATAAAATATAACTATTCTATTTTCATCTGTAATGCATTTATTTGATTTAGACTACTTCCCTTAGTCTTTAGTCGAGATATACTGCTAACGACCTTCTCTCCATCTTAAGTTCGAGATAACTATACAGTTATTCATATGCTTTTGCACAAGACTCCCGCATCACGGTTTTAGCTTCCAATTTAGTTAACCTTAGAAAGCGCAACACCACCATAGCTGGCGAATTGATGGCCTACATTTATCAGAGATTGAGAGGTGCTGGACATGATTCTACACGAGTTAGAGATTCCTTCCACGTGGCCTGTCCATTTTTATTTTTGTGTTTTTATGACCGGACAGAAAATGCACTTAAAATAATAGAAAATAGGTAAACGAGAAACTAAGCTGTAAGTGGAATTAAGTCAACACTAGAGGAGAAAGCCGTGCATGGTTGGAGTGATTGTGTTGCATAGCATTGTGGTTGATGAAATGGTTATTGATGGTGCACTGAAAAGGCGAGAATCAAAAGCTGAAACCCTAACCAAACTTTTGTTTGACATTTAAAACCTTTTACCCTCAAAACCGATTTCATTTTTTGAGTGGAGGACAGAATATTAGTTATAATAAGTGTGCTCAACCAAGTTAGAAATGCTAAACAATCCAAAGGCTTTTTTTACATCTTAACAATCAAAAGATTATGATTTAGCCCTTACCTATGTTGCATGAACTTGAGTGTGGCTGCTCGATAAGGTTACATGTCTGGGAGTCACATCCTTTTTTGCCTAAAATCTAGGATATGAGGATAAGGCTAGATATGATTCAAAATTTAGACGCAAGTACTTGGAAATGTTTTTGGAACTTTTTTTTTTGAAGAAAATTATATAATGCTTTTTTTGGGATTTATATGTTATCTGTTTGACCATAAATTTAAAGCAAATTAAGCCCCTGTTTGACTCTCTTTAAAACAAAATAATTTATTTCTCATACTCATTTTCAACCACACATTCACACGATAAAATATTTTGTACGTAAATCCAAAATTTTCCACTTTTAAATTGTACATTCTTCAAAGAATCACTATTCAAAACATCATTTTTACGCAATAATAGCCATCAAACATGGGCTAACTTGGATATTTTGAAACTTCATTTGATTTCATTTCAAGTCTAGAAATGTGGGATAGAATTCCAAAATAACAAGAACGATACTAAGGATCATCTTCTAATTTAAAAGATCCTAAACGGATCCCTTACCAGTGGCTTACCTTTATCCTTCCATGTATCATGTATTGTGGTCGTGGGTACTTTTTTCAAAATGGAGTCCGAGTAACAAGGCCCCTACTAACACAACTTAATATTGAATAAACACCAAATTCATCTTTACACAACTCTATTCCTTCATTTTCTATTTTGCAATAAGCACTTTAAAAATAAAAAAGTGAAAAATATTATTTTTAATTGTGCCGTATAATGCCTCCACCACTTGCAAATCCATCATTGACACATTTGTCAGTATTGATTTTTTAATATCCCCATCAGTGGGGCTTGCCAATGAACCAAAATACGGAGGCAGGGAGAGTAAACGAAATGTTGAAGAGAGGCAATATCCATATCCCCACGCCAGTAAATAGGTCTAAATAAGTGACCCATGTGAAGAAGAGAAATCACACGATAAACTCTCCATATGATCTTTCTAGAGTTCATGCTTATAGCATTATGCTTCGTATCATTCCTTGCAAGCCAAAGAAACCAAAATATATATGCGAATGTATCCCTTGTGAACATATTGACCCGAGTACCTCCATCTCTGTAATCGAGGTCGAACTCCCTCATTTGATCTAATCGGTAATTGAAATATATAACAAAAATGATTCCATACCCGATCAGAGATGTTGCTGCCCGTGAAAATATGTGAACTGGTCTCAATTGCCGAACAACATTGGCAATGTGAGGGCAAGTGACATCTAATCCTCCTTTGAATAACCATATCAACTGAGATTAAGTCATGCCATAATCTCTAACAGAATAAAGAGATTGTGTAAGAATTATGGGACTCCACATTAATCGAAAAGATCACGAGATTGTCGACTAGATCGGAATGCCAAGCAGATTTGGTAACAAAACTACCATCCGGAGTGTCCTTCCAGAATATCTGATCGGAAGAATTGGTCCAGAGAAGAATAGCCTAATCTGCTCAACCATAGGGGGAGGGAGGACATGTAGAAGTTGTCTAATATCCCATCCAAAGCTATCATAGAAATCATGTGCCCTCACAAGAGAATGTTGACTGTTTGTGAATAAGGATGTCAAGGTAGCCTTGCCCATCCAGCAATCATGCCAAAAAAAAATTGTCCATCTCCAATTTACCATGCGATAGGGGCTCAGCCTTAGGGCCCGCACTTCAACCTCCTCCAAATAGGTGAAGCATTATAGGGGTTGAAGCGAGCATGGGGTGAGTGCTCATGGAGTATTTACCCAGTAAGAATTGAGACCATAGCGAATTTTGGGAGTGGAAGAGCCACCGGAGCTTCAGGGAAGTGCCCATGGAGTATTATTGTAATTTGTCAATAATAATATAATGAGTTTTAAAAGACTTTATGACTAATAAAATTCTTCTTCACGTGTTCTAAGGTGTTCGATACATATCGAAAATTTAAAAAATATAAAATAATTAAAAAAAAGTATCTGGTACGTATCAAAGAGTGTCCAAGCATATCGAAGCTTTGATACATGTATGCAATAAGTTTACAAGTTTTAGGGTGCCCTAGACAACAATGTGTCATGTCAGTTGTGAGGTACACCCTATCTTATGCTGGCTCTCTTTTATTGCACTTGTAGTTTGATGTAGTGACTTGCTGGTAGGGTACATCCTAACAAGAGGTGAAGAAGAATTCTAGGGATAAGACAGAGACAAAGTTTTAGGTTGGCTATCAACCTATTGCAAGTCACCTCCATTATCTGGGTTTAGAACTTGCTTTGGGAACATGCGTTCATCTTCATAATGCATTTGTTTGCTCTTTTAGAGTTTATATTTGAGAAGAATTCTTAAAAGAAATCTTCCTGCGTGATTCGGTTGTCTATATAGTACCCTTAAAATGCAACCGTTGCTGTTGTATTTTTGGCGACTGAATGTAACACAAGACATTTGCTAATCGAGAAAGCAGTCAGTGGATGCCAGTGGTTGTACACTCACTTCTCTTTAACACAAAAAAAGAACATTGCGCCTACAGTTTTACGCTCTTCTGTTTGTAATGTATTTTAAATGGAATTCTGTTGTCCTTCAAAACTTGTATAATAATTTTATTTACTTTTGATCCAAATTTTATGAACTGTATGATGTCTGTCTCCATGTCAATTTATTTACTTAATGGCCACGTGTTGGAGTTGAATTACTTATCCATGTCTGATGGGTGGGATATGCAAAAACTTATCTTGTTGCCCAACTTGCATCTACTTTTTTCTTTTGTTCATTGGCACGGTTTGATGAGTTTTCTTTGTCATTTCTTAACTGCTAGATATATTCCAGGAAGCTGGTCTCCCATTGTGGTTGCGTCCTTATGAAGTTTTAGTTACATCCTCTTATACGGCATTTATTGAAACTATTCCCGATACGGTAGTCTCTCACATTGTGTTGGTAGACTAAGTTCAAATCTTCATAGCTATGGCTGAACTTATATGTATTATTGTTTTAATACCAGGCGTCGCTTCATTCCATCAAAAGTAGATTCCCCAATATTTCAAGCTTACGTGACTTCTTCGTTGCCAAGTATCAAGAAAATTCTCCGAGTTATAAACTTGCCCAGGTAAATGAATCTTGAATTGTAGTTCTCTTTCTCGTAAACAATTTTTGTTTTTTGCCCATTCTTGTCTATTTTGTCATACATCAGAATGTGTCTCTATTTGCTTCTCTTTATACATTCATGCATCTCATACTTTATCTTTCTAGGTGGAGAGTGCAAGTCTGAAATTTTTTAAATACGGAAATCGCTCATTCTTTTTGCTGCAGTTTATTGGTCTAACAATTTCAGTTTATAAATGTTCACAATCTCATTATTTTTAGTCAAAAAAGGCAATTTAATGTCAAACTTTCTTTATATTATGTGAAGATTAAAGTTGTCAAATAATCCTATCACTGACTTGTCAAGGCATTGACTTAATGTACGACAATCCTATTACAAATAGGATACGAATTATTAATTGTGGTACTAGGATTTTATTTCTTGTTTAGATTAGGATTTTTTATTCTTTCAGGTTTTAATGCTTAGCTTCCTCAAATTATTAGGATCAAGATATTATTTTGCCTATATAAACAAAAGCTACTATCATCAATTTCATTATATTCAAATTATTCTTTACAAATTTTCGAGTTTTTCATTCTTGTTTCAAGAATTTCAATTTTGCTTGCACCAAAATTGGTACCAGAGCAAGGATTTTTACCCGACCTGATGACTAAGGATGATACTAGTGGAGTCGATGCCACTGGCGACACAGGTTCGAAAATATCGAGAGCCGACTTTCTGTGCTCGAAAAGACTTTTCAAGATGTTCAGCCGACCTCGGCTCCATTCGTCACTGAAGTTATTTGTGACCCAAAAGGCAACGTCTAGCTCCGATAGGTCACAATAACACTGTTGGCAACTCATATTCCCACAAGCTTTTGATGGATGATGAGCAATCAGGACCAGAACACAAAGAACACGTGGTGCATAAACCTAGAAATACTTGACTTCCTCCAATCAACAACCCATCCCAATGGGATATAAGGAGCAACAAGGTGCTACTTATCATGATACCGCAATAGAGAAGCACGTGCAAGTTGAGAATTAGTATCTTTTATATTCCAATAACATAGAAGCTGACAATACTTATCAGCTTGAGGTTGGAAGACATTTTGGTCAAGTTGCAATCAAGGACCTCATGTCCTCAGTTAGTACCTAATCATGAAGAAGTCAAAGGTGATGTTTGTCAAATTGAGAATAAAAAGTTTTCGGATACTCCTACCATTGATGTGGTCAAGGCATTGGGTCTCTACGTCATTGGTTTATCTGGCTCACTAGTTCAATTACTAGGTCACTATAATGATAAGATCAAAATTTAAGGTACACTACCTGTTATGCACTAAAGCAATTAAGTTTATCTTAGTTAAAATATGCATTTTCAACTACACATTCTCCAAAAAAGTCTTTTTCATGCCTCACCATAACTTTTCCCTACACTGTAACCACACACACTACAAAAATTCACTTTTCATATTATCACTTTCATACTAGCACATAATACCCATCAACAGAGATTTTAATAAACAGTTTATTTTAAAATTTCTACATGACTAGTCAAATCTTAATTTCACACCCAATATGTGGCAACAAAATTCTTTTGAACTTCTTTAGATGAAAATAATAAGGACTTGCAATAAGTTAGAGTAATATAATAATAAACACTTAGTTTAGTTCCTTATTTTTTGTATACGATAGTTGAAGTTATGTATTATTTATTTCCTAGTTGAACCTATTACAACTATTTACAGTAGTGCAGCGGTAAGGTGCTTAAAGAAGCTGAAAAGGTAACTAACAGGCACTAGATTCAGAATTTGCTTGAAGGATGGGGATTAATTTTTTCTATCCGATCTTGTTTTATGAAACTTGGTCGTAGGCTCTCTAACCTGTAGAAATTAGACCAATTTTACTGCAAACGGTCCAATTTAACAACTTGGCCCAGATTTGTATCTGGTTCTCTGGCTTCCAACTCTCGGTCTGGTCTGGCCTTGGATAATATAGTAAAATCTAGATTCAGAAGATCAATGTGACTTGTTTTTATGCTAGAAACTAGATTGTTTTGAGCTGGTTTCTGTTGATAGCGTTTCTTCTACATTGTTGGCCAAATGTTTGGATCCGACACCTTTTCACTTTCTAATTAACGTATTGTCCATTAGCTACACCTCAACTATTTTGTCTTGTTCTTAACAATTAATATTCTTTTTTCATAAAAGCGTAAGTTTATGGTGCATTGTCTCTTGAATGAACATCGGGTTTTTAGTTGTGTGAATCATCCTTGCAGAGAAACTTCGTGGAAAGCATGGCTGGGTACTCTTTAGTTTGCTACCTTTTACAGGTGAACTCCTCTCTCTTTGGATTCCTAACATTTTTCATGGGTGACTTCAAGTTATCATTTATATTGCAGGTGAGGTATTTGGGAGAATTTTCTTCTTGTATGAAAAAGCATCCAGCAGAACCTATTAACTGAAATGTATTCTGAATTATCTTGCTCCGGCAGTTCCTTGGCTGCGGTGTTTTCAATACAATTTGAGCATTATGGAATTTTAAACTAATTTATATCTCAGTCTTGCAATTTTTACATTCTCCACATGCTGCATTATCTAAGATGCCTCTCGTCTTTAGTTGAAGGATAGGCACAATGGAAACCTCTTGTTGGATGAAGAAGGTCATATCATACACATTGACTTTGGCTTCATGCTTTCTAATTCACCCGGTGGTGTAAATTTTGAAAGTGCACCATTTAAATTAACCCGCGAACTTCTTGAGGTAAGGCAGTACGACTTATGCTAGGCAGAGCTAATAGTGCATCATTATTAGAATCAGCATGTGTCCACCGCTGCAATTTTTTATTTTTCATTTCCATAGTATACCTACTTTTGGCTTTGTGTTAGGTGATGGACTCTGATGCCGAGGGAGTTCCAAGCGAGTTTTTTGATTATTTTAAGGTGGATATTTAGATTTTACTACCCTTAACTTCTGGGAAGTCTTGACTTTAAGTTTATTCTCATATTGCTGGTGTTCATTCCTCTGACATTTGCCCTGTGATTTCAGGTGTTATGCATTCAAGGTTTCCTAACTTGTCGTAAACATGCAGAACGCATAATTCTTCTTGTTGAGATGTTGCAGGTAAGATGTTAGAATATTTGTGTCTTTCACGTCTTTTCCTTCTGTTGACTGTTCAATTCATTTAAAGATGTTTAAATTCGATTTCCTAGTAGAAGAGCAACTAGGATATAAAGATTGGAGTTGGAGAATAGTGGTTCTGTTGGTGCTTTAACCACTGTCCCATAAATCTTAGGTTCTAAGTTGTGAGTTAATTTCACTAAAGGACGTATAGACCTTGATATTGTGGGTTAGATAAGTTACTCATATTACTTGTTGGTAAAGAAAACTAAAGGTTAAATGTTTTGTAGTTCTTTACATTCTTAGCATAATGTGGTTGAGTTTATCTAATGGTGGCAGAAGTAACTGCTTTTGGGGAAAAAGTCTCTTTTAACCGACCCGTTCTTATTTAGAAAGAAAAAACTTATGTATCGAAACCTCAAAGGCTGTTTTCTGATATAGAGACCTTGCTTTCTTTTCTCTCTCTGTCTCTCTGATGCTTAAAATTTCATGAGCATGTACAGAATAGAGGATCTGCAGTCCTCAAATTGCTCCAAGAGGGTAAATAGTGCAAAATCCACTTAATAATTAGAAACAATCTAATGTATTATGTCTATCCACAAATTCAGTTCTGTGAACTGTGTTGAAGCCATAGCGTGTAAGTGATTCGCGAAGAACACCACTATGTTATCCTCCTTGACAAGAAATGAGAGATGGCTTACTAGAGAGTTCCAAAACTTTCCGACCTCTATTTTAGAGATCTCAAGAGGTTGTAAGATGAAAACGGGGGGATATTAAGCAGCACTATGAGATTGTGTGATTCAATTCATGAAATGTGGAAACACCATTACTGAGCTACTTTGGCCACAGAACAATCTTTGATCCAAGTCGGGGCTCTCTGTGATATTTCTTTGGATAGTTGGAAAAATAAGTTTGCTTCCCGCAATTTTAGTGACTGATCATCTGTAATACATGCTCGTGGATCAGCTGCATGCACTTTAATGAAGTAAAATTCCCCCTTGGGACTGGCATGTATCTAAGTTGAGGGGAAGCTGGCAGGCAGTTTCTGGAACTTAACTCTGTATGAAAGATGCTTTACGGGCAATTTACAATATTCTTTTAGTTGTTTAGTTGTACAGCTAGGTCAGTTTTGCATTTTTAGAAAAGAGGAAACAGAAATGAGAGGTTCCGTATTGGTTGTTAAAATATATATAAAAAAAAAGAGGAGAGAAAAGGGTTTGATTCTATTTCTTGGGCGAAGAGGAAGTGGAGAGTGGAGGACTCACTTCAGCTAGTTCTCATGTTGTTGAAAGTGTTATGGTAAGGATTAGCATAATTCAACCTGACCCAATTGAACTTAACAAAACCATATCCCATACTTATAAGCTAAAGAATTTATAATAAACTATTTTGGCTGCTTCTGATTCATTGCATCAAGATTCTGGTGGTCTTTTTGATAGTGTTTCTAGCATTTCCATTTTGGATATGCTGAATCTAATAATAAAAAACAGTTTATTAAGAAGTCCTCTACAGGTGTTGATCCTTTTTACTACATCTTTT
The DNA here is from genome assembly GCA_903798255.1 of Fraxinus quadrangulata. Lineage (NCBI taxonomy): Eukaryota > Viridiplantae > Streptophyta > Magnoliopsida > Lamiales > Oleaceae > Fraxinus > Fraxinus quadrangulata. Next base: position 100,729 of record CAIGRB010154848.1, on the reverse strand, counting down.
ATTTAGAGATGTCGTTTGTATCAGTGATAATTTATTAACTGAAGAATCTGATATAATTTCAAAATATTTGATTTCATCAAGCCTAGAGTAGAAAACTGATTTTTGCAGCGGAACCTAAGTATCTTGAGAGAAGTTTTGGCTTCTCATTTTAGTTGAATTCACTCATTTGAAGTATATGGGGTGAAATTTATTTTGCAATTAATGAACAGTGTGAAATTTGAAGGTTTAATTGAATTGTACAGGCCAGTTATTTGTTGTTTAATTAGTAAAACCTGGCTCAAATTGATGCGTGTTTTGCTGAGAAAGGTCCACACATTTTCTGCCATGTTGGCGTTTTGCCCCTTCCAAAATGCTCTGTACACGAGATCTAACAGAAATTTCTTTACTTGATTTTAGTATGAACACAATCTTAGTGCTTCTTCGCTTGTATCAGGATTCTGGTTTCCCTTGTTTTAAGGGTGGTCCACGAACAATACAGAACTTGAGGAAACGATTTCATCTTTCTTTGACAGAAGAGGTTTGATATAATAATTCATCTTTTTTTTTTTTTAATTTTTTTCTTGATTGTCCTTCATGGGAGTTGGTTGGTTTCTACAGCAATGCGTGTCCTTGGTGCTTTCTCTGATTAGCAGCAGCTTGGACGCTTGGCGAACACGGCAATATGATTACTATCAGAGGGTATTAAATGGGATATTATGAGGATAGATTGAATTACTGGTTGACCCTAGATGATAGTTGACTTGGCAAACCATTGTATGATCCTGAACTCTGATTAGAAAGAATTTAAGGATCTCCCAGATGTTTGTGGTTTGATGATAACAATTTTGTTGCCAGTTACTGTCGGAGTGAGGAATCTGTTATTCGATCAGGAAAATGTTATTATAGGAGGAAAATTCACCTCAGAAGGAGATAACTTTTGTTTTACTCATCTTCCTTCTTTAAGATGATCTACTGGCTGGAGTGGGATTTCCTTATTTGAAAGAGACTCGAGAAATTATTTTTGCTGTACAGAATGATTTGAAAGTGAAGATGGAAGATATACTAGATGCCTATTGGCACTTTGATTAACGTGTTTGAGTTTCTATGGTCACTGATGTTGCAAAAAACTTGATAATCGCTTCTTCCTGCATTCTTCAGAAAGAAGAAGCTCGGATATTAGTACAAGGTGCAGTTTGCCTTCTGCTCCTGGATGTCTTTAGTCAACCTTTGAGACATCAAGCTTTGATTCTTTTTCACGTGCCTGGGTTAAATGTTAAAAGAACATTTGCTTGTATTGTGTATAAAATTACATTGAGTGCCGTTCATGTATACATCAATTTGTTCATAGAATGAAGTGTGCAAATTTGATGGTTTCTATTTTATATTTGGTACTGCACTCTGATTCGACTTGCCAAATTTGTTGGATGCTGTATATCAAATATGCTTCTAAAAGAGGATTGGACATCATAAAGCTTGAGAAACGAGTGATATCTGGAGTTTATTGTTTCAATAATCTAACGTATATCATGGTCACGAATTACCAACTAAACTTCAAACTGCTTCACAATGCTTACTAAACTTTGTCCGTTTGCATATTACATTCATCATTCGTCAGATTTCTTTTCCTTCATTGTGGATGTGTAAAATGGAAATTTCATATGGTAAGTTGTGATTGTTAAAAATATTACAACTTAGTCAATCTCAAACTAATTAACTAAAATGTTTCATGGCTCACCCAACTTATCCCGTGGTCACAATTTACTCATCAAATTCCAATGTTTTTGTTTCAATTGTCACTTATTTTAAGGAGTTGCGCTACAACCATCATTCACCATATTTTGTTCCATTAATTGTTGACGTGTTGCCCAAAAATTCAACGTGAAAAGTTACTATCGTTAACTCACTAAAATTGCCATGTGAAACATGGTTTCATAAACTTCTTTTAAGACCCAATACCTTGTTATTAATTTCAACACACAAAAAATCGTAGTCTTCAATTCACTTATCTCACTCACTCACAAATAAATTGTGTTCTAAAATAGAGATGATTGTTGAGAAGAATGTAGGGAAGCTACTTGTAAGGCACTATCTCTTAATTGTACCATTTGTATGATATCTCTCTAATTTCAATCTTCCATTTTATAGGTATGTGTCCGACTATTTGAAGAAGAAAATGTCTTCATTTTCTGTCATATTGAGGAATGAAGAACAACAAACACGAACGCTGCCTAGAAGGTACACTGGCTGCCAAAGTTTGATGCTCAAATGGCCGAGCACACGCTTGCAAAATAGAAGATTGGAATTAGAGAGACGTTGGACATATGGTACAATTGGAGAATATGTTTATAAGTAGTAGTTTCACATGTCCTTCTCAACAATTGGGGATGACTTTATAAGTGGTAGTTTCTCACATGCTTCTCAACAATTGGCCTCATCTCGAAACACAATTTAGTTGTACGTGGATTAGATGAGTGAATTGGAGCTAAGGTTTTCTGGGGCTGAAATTGGGGACGAACAATTGGGCTTAAAGAAGCTTATGGGGTTGTGGAAGTCGATTTTATCATTTGGTGACTTTGAAGAGTTGGATGGTTAGATTGAGTTATAATTTTTTTAATCGTCTAATTTGCTACGTGGAATTTTCATGCGACATATTGAAACGAAGATTTAGTGGATGGAGTGTAACTCTCAAATATGAGTGACCATTAAGAAGTATTTTGAAATTTGATGAGTAAATCATGATCATAGTATAAGTTGGCGAATAATGAAACATTTTACTTGAATAATTTGACTTAAATGATGGATGAAGTGCAAATAAATAAAGTTAAGTGAGCATTGTGATTATTTTAAAATTTATTGAGTAGATCGTTATCATGATTTAAGTTGGATGATTATTGAAATATTTAACCGTAACATCTGTTCACTTTACAACTTTTTTTTCGTTTGTAAATTAAAGGAAAAGTTCAAGCCAATATTATTTAAAAGTTGAATCAATGTGTAAATTCCATTAAACACGACAATAGGGTGGTAAAATTTATATTTTCTTTTTAACATTTTAATCAATTTATACTTTGAATTTATTTTTCCCTTTTGTTTGGAGTAAGTTACATTTTGTTTCTTTTGAGAAAAAGGAAAAGTGAAAAAAGGAAAATCCAGCTCATCTCCCCACTATTGAATACCACTGCCACTGCTCCTCAGATTCTTCACCGTTCTCGTTTCTTAACAAATATTCCCCGTGAAATCCCCCAAATTAATTCAAGAATCCCAATTTCTGTTACAATTAAAGAATCTCTTATCAGTTTATGAAATGTAATCTGATTTCAAATCCTCCTTAAAATGTACAATTCCACGCCAATTAAGTCTCACCACCAGCAGCGCCGCCGTGAGCCACCATTGCACAGCCACCGGTCCTGGTGTTGCTCCTTCACAACTCCACCGCTTAGTCCGGACAACCCGGGCGCCGCCAGCCTCTCCCGTTCCCAGTCTCTCCGATCATACCCATCTTCGTGTAAGAACACTGAGATACCCTTACCAAACAAGTCAATCCCCAACTCCCCTCAGGCCCAGAAGTTGCCCCTCGCCCGGCGGATCCTCTCTCCGGGTCGGGTCTCTCCCATATCGGACAAACCGCATTCAGAAACCGCCCTGAAAAGGACCCAAATAACCCCTAATTCTCCCAAACTGCCCCTACCCAGTGATTCACGCAGCCCAGTAATTGACACGAAAGATAATGGACGTTCGAGGATTTTCGATGTGAGGTTGAATCTGAAGGGGAAGAACGGGAAATCCTTGATTCTGGAGCTCATTTCGGAAGTTTTGATCGAGAACAGCACGGTTTTCGCAGATTTGATTACTGATTATAGGAAGAATATGAGTGGGCTGTGTAGGATTGAAGTACCTGACGTGGAGAACTTGAATGTTTTTCGTGAAACAATTGAGCTCATGTTTGATGAGGATATTGAAAAGAAGCTCCTCAAGGTTGGGGTTTTTCGGGCTATTGATATACTTGAGGTATTGTCTTTCTTGTTGGAAATATAAGAATCCCTATTTTCTTGAATATGGATACAGTATCTGCATTCTTGTTATAATGCAATTTATATATGTTTATGGAAATTTTTATGTTCGCAGCTTGTATGGTTTTGTTATTACTTATTAATATGTGTGATGAACCATTTCTATGTCATATTACTTTTAGGTTGTTTCTTCTATAGAAATTAATTCAACAAATAAAAGGGAAAATGGGTTGTGTGAATGTATATAAATTCACATTCTTGGGTTTGAAGATAAACTTGGTTTGCTTAAATTTCTGAATGGGTGGGCGAGCAGGGGGAATTGAATGACATTAGTAACAAATCTTGTATCAAGGATATGTAGCGGATGAGCAACTTTCCATGTAGTAAAGATTTGCACTTCTTGATCTTGATGGCTTTTGTTATCTCCATATTTCCCTCCTCCCTGTTTCTTTTTCTGGTCTGTGTTTGCAACGTGAAGGGTACATTTGCTCTTGTTATTGTGTCATCTATGAGATTAGAAATTATTACTCAGACAGTTCTTGTATTTCTTAAAAGTATTTATTACGGGACAAAAGAAATTTGGAAGTATTTTGAAATCTTGTGGTTTCTTATTAATAGGGTTGATTTATAATAAATTGTTTACGAATGTTCATGAATATACAGCAGTGGGGATAGCAATAACATTTTAGGTGGCCAAAAAGTTACAGAAGATGTGAATCCATTTAGTTCACCTTTTCTTACTGTGAAGTTTTATTGGTAGGTGGTTTGATCTTGTACAAGTACAACAACCAAACTGAGAAATTCTGCTATTATGGTTTTAGGTGTGCGCGAAACATAGAATCTTTATAACTAGCAATTGAAACATTTAAGATTGCATTTGCCGTGGCAGTAGTGGACATTGAAGTTGGTTTATATTTCTCCTGGTCCACCTATGAGGTTGGCAAGTGTTTTAAATTCATAAAAAATGGTTTATGATTCCAAGTTCTCGACTTTCCATGTGGTGTTGACTCTTTCCTATTATCCTTTTACCTTCTTTTGTTTACTTATGTGTTTTGGTGGGAGTCGAGGAGGAGTTATTTGATCTAGTATAGTGTTTCCTTAACATGTTCAGCATTCTGTAATGATGTGATAACTTCAAATACAGAACCTTCCACAAATTCTTTATATGAAAAAAGATAAGTATTATCACGAGGCAGCGATCCATTCAATCTCCTTCATTAGTATAAAGTATCAAAAATATGTATTCTGCCGTCCCTTGGAGCCACTGTTACCAAGAGATCCAAATAACTGTAGTTAAACAAAATTATAAACTTATGCCTAGGCTTTTTCTACTAATTGTTTGTAACGTGTATGTATCCATGTATGACGAGATAAAAGTAGAATTGTTTTTGGAATTCCTAATTCTCAACACAAAAGATATCTCAATTGTTTCCTAATTCTCAACACAAAAGATATCTCAATTGTTTCTATCAATTATGCTTTACATAGTTATTATCAGGATTTCTAACTGCCTCATTTGCTTGTACTATTAGGTATCAGAAGGTATCAAGTTTGGCAGGGGTGTTTCTTCATGTTTGAAGTACCTTGAAGCAGTGCCTTGGACTGAGGAAGAAGAGGAAAAGCTGAGAATTTTGTTCTCCAAAATTAAGTTTGATGATGGTACCGCGACAGACATATTAGCTAGACTCTGTAGTTTCGGTTCCATTGATTCCCAACAAACTTTAGCTAAACAACTTGTTTGGTCGATAACCACCTGTGTCGATGCCAATGCTAGAAGTGAGCTGAAGTCTTTGGTCAAAGGTCTACTGTGCAAAAGCTCAGTCTACGAGAAGAATTTCCCAGATCTGAATAAGGAGGACATATTGGCCATTTGCAAGTCATGTCTGAGTTCACTGGTTAGTCTGTTTGAGGAGGAGGGCTCTGGCGCTGATCCATGTGAAAAGTCAACGAAAAGTGAGAAAGATAAGCCTTTGTTAGAGCGCATCTCAAAGCAGGTCGACAACATAAATTGGCTACTCGACATCTTGCTCGATCACCAGATGGCCGAGGAATTAGTGGATATGTGGGCAGCTCAAGTGAAGCTGATTGAGATTCATGAGAATGCATCTCCAATGATTAGATACGAGCTTAGCCGCGTGTCTGCAATGTTGTTTATTGCAATGGGCACCCGGAAATTGCATTGTCGGTCAGAATCAAGATTAGGTATTCTTCGGGTATGGTTTAGACCAATGCTATCAGACTTTGGCTGGTTACAGAGGTGCAGAAAGGGATTAGACATGAAAGCGTTGGAGGAGGCGATGGGTCAAGCACTTCTTACTCTTCCTTTGAGCGAACAATATACACTGTTTATGGATTGGTTCCAGTGTTTCTCCAAGAATGGTACTGAATGCCCCAATCTCAGTAAAGCATTCCAAATCTGGTGGCGCAGATCATTCCTCAGGAACTCCGAAACTTTCCGTCTTGAATCTAGGTGACTTGGTGCTACCAACTTTTCTGATGTAGGGAACTTTCTCATTATTTTGTGTTGATTTGAGGGAGATGTACTGATGTGAATAATGTTGATTGACCGTGTAAAATGTCTTCTTTTGCAGTTTTCTAACTTAATTTTTTTTTCCTCTTATCGATTTTTTGCATACATCTTGAGCTTCATATGGTTGATGGAAACTTATACTGTTCGACCCAATTATCTATCCGGTCGAAAGCATTTGGTTAGAGGGTCACTGGTTCAACCAACGAGTTTGATAACTTTTTATTTATGAAAATATCAAAAATTAATTATAAATTATGTATTATATCAAATATAAGAAATAATAATAATTTATTAAAAAGTCAAAATACCAAAACAAATTTATTAGCTATAAATGCTTTCAGATGGAGTCGAATTTTGCCTCTCAGGGATTAGTTGGATTCGTATTGGTGGGATTTAGGTAAAAAGTTCTGCTGACTAATATTAATGCTGGGGACTCTTAAAGTGCACCTCACATGATGAAAGGTTAGAGACCTCCACTGTTTTTATATATGTAATTTAAACAGTAGTAAATTAGTTTGGTAAGGACCTTGCCTTGTGTAGCACTCCATATTCTCCCTATTCTCAAACAAATGTGGAGTCCTTTCCACGAAACCACAAATCTAGAACAAGAAAGCGAAATGTGGATATCTCGAACACTTTCATAAAACATTATAGCGTTAGGGAACGGTGATCGAATGTCAGACTTTATGGCGGCAGCAATCGAGAACTTGACTAAAGTCGTGCATCGAATTGAACAAAATCAGACTAACACCTTTTGTATTACGAGGTCGAATCACTAACTCACTTCTAAGGAGGCTATCCCATGTTATGAAGCGATTACACTTTCTCGAGTACAAAGTGAAGCCTTGCTTTAACTTGTGAGCACATCAAAAAGCGGTTCGACTTGGGTGAATAGAAAATACCCATGCTATCCCCCAATAGTAATGATATCAAGCGCTTGTATGAAATAGCTTAAAAGTTAAGGTTAAAGTCTTCTCCAAATGACATTTTAACTTCTGAAACTGTTGAATTTTCAATAGTTATTGTCATTATAATACGAAGTCAATAGCATGATTATGGACAGATTAAACTCACCATTCATGGAGCTAAGTCCATATCAGAGCTCGATTTTTCCATTATTTCGTACTATTAATTTTAATTATACATTTGATGAATTCATAACTTTTACTCCCTCCATCTGGCAAACATGCACTTATAAACTATAAATTTCATCAACTTTGGAAAATTCTGTTAAAACCCTAGGGTTTGTTTCTTTCATTTGTTATACACTTCCTAACACTCAACTTTTCTTCAATTCTCGATTCCACACTAGCTGAGAAGCTGCAGGCAATTGCTAAGATACCATCCTCTTTTATACACGCACCGTAGATATATTTGTTTACTGTACTATCGTTTAATTAGTAAATTTCTTGGAATTATTAATTTAATTTTTGTATACATAGTGCTGTGTGGGTGTGTTTTCGTGCTTAGATTGGGCTTAGTAGCAGGTGGTGCTTGATTTGTTTCTAGTATATGTTTATTAGTTGAATGCTTAATATTATGCTTTCCTCTTCTTTTTACTGTACGTTTACTTCAGGTTTTGGATTAATTGGGCCATTTGATTTTACTCTGAATTTCATTCGTTAGGATTATTTGCCTTTCAAAGCCTCTGTTTTGTAATTTTTATGTATCTTTATGATCATTGTATGCATTGCTTCTAAATTCCTGGGGCTTAGGACTGGAGTGAGGCCATCATTAGGTGCCTTGAAACTTATACTTGATCTTCAATGTATATGCAGCATGTCAGCTGAATTTTTCTCTTATTCCTTTTGCTCATTTCGGTTTTTATTTTTTTATTGTTTGTCTTACCTTTTGTGGCTGAATATGAGATCGGACATGAAAAAAGGTAAAAAAGAAAAAACAACACAAAAGTAACACGGAAGCAGAACTAGATTTGTTCCTGAAACGTTATTTGCCTTTTCAATTGAGATGGGATGATAGAATATTTAAAGGGGTTTTTGAGCTATTTTAAGCAAAACTCAAGGAGAGAATATTAAAGGTTTTTGAGCTATTATAAGCACAACCAACTATAACAACGAAACAAAGGAAATTGGAGAAATGAGGAGAGAACATGTGAAGCCTATGTGCAAGAGCATCCTATTACAACAGTTCTATAAACCCCTCTCCCTAGTGAAGTTGCAACTTCTCAGCATTGCAGCCAATGGAAGGAGACTCATGACACATAACTTCAGTCTTTTGTGCCTTTTATATTATTTTGGTATTGTTTGCCGTTTTGTTTTATTTTCTCTAGATCGTTTTTCTTTTCATTCTTAAGAAGACTGTTATTTTTTAATTGTTTAGATTTTTAGTTCTACTTATGGATTAATGGTGTTGATATATGATCACAACTTTGATGATTTATTATTTGATGCTTTGTATGTCTATTTTAGGTTTCAAGTGGGTTGACATACTTCATTATGCATTTCTTTAGATAGGTTGACGGTTTTGTAGCATTTTTTGTATGCTTTAGTGAAACTTTTGACCTGTTTTTTCTTCTTCTTTTTTCTTTTCAAAAGAGTATAGAGCTTGATATCATTTATTGTTGAGCTCTTTATCAATGAGAATTAATTTGCATAATAAAAGAATTTGCTATTATATCCCTGTTATTTCAGTATTTTATTGTTACAGTTGCAATGATGTTTGATAGTAACTTGTCATATGAGATTTAGCCCAGAGCATAACATCTGTTGGAGAAATTTACACTTCAATTGGTGCCGTATGGCTAATATAGGCTAATAAATAGTAGTTATCACTTTCGGAGATTAGTTTGTGAGTGTTTTGTCTTTTCTTCATGCTTCTTGTTATTGACTAGTTGCTAAGATCTTTCTGAATGTAGTTTTGCCTTATGAAATATATTTAAAGCTGTCTTTGGGACATTAAGAATTCTTGGCAGTTCTTGTTGAACTACTTGATTTGTCATTGACAGATGAATGTGGAAAAGTTAATGAAGATGGCTGGTTCAGTCCGAACCGGTGGGAAGGGTACCATGAGAAGGTTTGTATCTATGTTATCATTCCTATTATTATTATTATTATTATTTTTTACATTCTTCACAAATATAAACATTCTCTGTTGAAATGGGCTTCATGATTTGTATAGAGACTGCATATACATTTTGTACTAAGCTGGAACACAAGTTGGATAGAGTTAGACTGTATACTTTTCTTCAAAGTTGTTTAATATATGCCTCCAATCGCAGAAAAAAGAAGGCTATTCACAAGACACCACCACAGATGACAAAAGACTTCAAAGCACCCTGAAGAGAATAGGTGTCAATGCAATACCTGCAATTGAGGAGGTCAATATTTTCAAAGAGGATGTAGTCATCCAATTCCTTAACCCTAAAGGTACACATAGTGAAAACTGAATCTGCATTTTGTCTTTTAGATTGGCGCAAACTGTTGTTTTCTCTGTTATTTTAGTTCAAGCTTCTATTGCTGCCAACACTTGGGTTGTTAGTGGCACTCCTCAAAACAAAAGTACGTTTCCCTTCTCTTATTGAAAAAGTTATAGTGGTTTCTTTTTAGTCTAGTGTGATTCGAGTGTTTCTATATTTTTATTCTAGACTTCAAAACTGGGTTTTGGTCATTGAGTTAGTTTATTTCTCAGCATCTTTCTTGTCGGCACTTCTTCCTTTTTGGCAAAAGGAAAAAGGAGAGCAACTACATTGCTAGTTCTCTTCCATTGCTTTAATATTCTGTTAATCACGACCTTCACTCGATGTTGTTTCAGAATTGCAAGACATTCTTCCTCAAATTATTCATCAGTTGGGTACGCATCACTTCCTGTTTCTTGTGGTGTTTTCCAGTTTGATTGTTGCTATTAGAACTTGATTAATTGAATGGTTTAACCTGAAAAATTCAGGCCCCCATAACTTGGAGAATCTGAAGAAATTGGCAGAGCAGTTCCAGAAGCAGGCGCCTGGTGCTGGTGCTACTTTGGAACAGAAAGACGATGAGGATGAGGTGCCTGACCTTGTTGATTGTGAGACCTTTGAAGCTGCTGCAGAGGAGGGGCACACATCGTAGTAGTTTATAGATTTTTTGCCATCCTCGTATTTTAACTGTTTATGCTGTCTGTTCGGTCTCGAATTAAGTGGTTTAATCCATTTTTAGCATGGCATTACGAGAGAGTTGTTACTCAATGCTTTAATCAGTATACTTTGTCCATCTCTGCTGTTCTAATCTAACGATCACGGGCAACCATACGAAGCCAAATTATTGACCATGGTTATAAAAATCAATTTAATGTTATTGAAAAAGATGAAATTCCTTTGAAAAATGCATCACCAGTGTTGTTTATATCCCTTTGCTCTTTACATTATACTACTGAAAATGCCAGCAAGAATTCTATTGGTGTATGAGCTATTTCTGAACTTGAGTGATTTTTGTTTGTGATTAAACCTGAAGCAGAAACCACCGGAGGGGGTAGACCGGTATACCTGTGATTTCAGCACTCATCATCTTTTATCTCCCACTAATAATCTCAAAATCCTCGAACTTATATTTCCATAATTTCCCCTGCATTTATTGATTCCCATTAAACAGAACTTCATCTTGATCTTCGGATCTTTTCCTTTATTTAAACAATTTACAGATATTTTATTGGCTCTTCTTGATCATCTAACATTTCTTGTTATGCTGAAGTTTTAAGAGAAAAATCAGATAATGGATTCGTCAAATATTTCTAGTTTCATTTTCAATATGCAATTTCGACTTCTCATCTTCTCTGGAGAGGAATTTGAAAAACATTTCTTTCTCGAGTTTTATTGAAAACAGAGTTTTCCAATTGAATTTTCTTCAAACCTTCAAGATTGCCGCTGCTTAGGGTCTTGTCATTGATGATTAGTGCTTTTGAATAAGAAATCGGACCCTTTTCTTCTGGATATCGTTTCAAAAACCCATTTTCCAAATTCTTGAGAAAGTGAGCCCTATTCTCTTTGTTTTTCAGTTTTGCATTTTGAGTGTTCATTTTGAGATTGTTGAAAATGTGTTCTTTTTGACATTTTGAAAAATTGTTTTGAAAATACCCAAAACGCGTTTCGAAAATTTTGGCTTGATTATAACTGAAAACACCTAATACGAAATTTGTCGTTTTGGGTTTTCTTTATAAATTTTTAACTTGTTTTCAAAATGCATTTTCGAAAATAGGAAAGAGAACACGTTTTCACTGTTTTGAAAAATTGAAAACAGAAAATGATTTAAAAATGATAAAGAGAACATACCCTAACTTTTCCGCACTTTGTGCGGAATTGAGAATGAAGAATTTGAAATCCAATACAAGCCAGAAAACGATTCAGTTTGCTGCTACTTAAAAATAAAAACTCTTCAAGAATGGTTGATGGTGAAATATGGGACTAATATGAATATTTAAAATCAAGGTCCAAGGAGCAAGATGATTATTTAAATTCCTTTTCCAAATGGTATTTGCTTTTCTTTTCGGAAGATTTGTTTCTTGTTTTGTGAGAAAGATTCTCTCGTGGATTATGCATACGGGCCTTACTATGTCCTTGACAAAACGGAAAAAAAAAAAGAAGACTGCAAGTGGAATTACTGAATAATAAATTATACATGTATAATTATATGGCCGGCTGGCCGGCCGGCCGCCGGCGGCTACAGCATAAGTAAAAGTTCCAGACAAGTCTGTCAGCTAGGTTTTCTTGTCTGTCTTATAAACAACTTTGGCAACTCCCAAATATGACTGCTCTATCTTCTATTCTTCATTCAACCATGCATTATGGAACTTGATTTTCCACATGCACTCTTCATTATATTCTTGCAAGGGAGTTTTAAATTAAGTCAATTATAGTAAATTAGTGGGATTTTAAATTAGTTTAGAAAATAACTAAAATATTTCAACAAAAATGTTCAAACAATATGCATTTTAAGTCGTTACAATAACGTGATTTGTTAATTTAACGTGAAAGTACTCAAACTCAATCTAATATGGGGGAGCCCATGTTGCTACGATGACTTTTCTTGAAAACACCATCATTATCATATTTTTGTTAGGACATAATTGATAGGACTTTTAAAAAGTTAAAAGTTATCTTTTTTATAAGAAGTAAAAGTAAAAATTATGTCAAATTGACTCTTAAAAACTTTGTTGAAGTTGATCGTTAAGTACATTTATTTATTTATACATTTTCTTCTTCAAAAGTCCATTTTTCAAATCTATTTGATGAAGTTATTGGTCTTGATAAGGAGGACGTAGTGGTTGGTGGAGGGATATTTTGTATTTTCACACGATAGTTTAGCTAACGTACTATAAATTTTCTTTTGAAAAATCCCCAAAAGAATAGCTTTAGTATAAAACAAATTGTAAGAATTGTAAAGCATCTCCAAAATTATTTTACAAGTAATAACTCAAAATTAAATAATATGATGACGACAAGAAGTATGACGATGACACAAAATTTAGAATAAAATTTCTATTTTTTTTTCCATTCTTAATCAACTAGGCTAATTAACTTTATATTTGCATTATCTTAAAATGGCTCAATTAGAAGGGCAAAAAAAAAAATAAAAAAAATCAAAATAAAAAAATAGTGGAATGTTTGGTGCTTTACCTCTCTCCAAAATAAATAAACACAAATAAATAAGTGGGGGGGGGGGGGGGGGGGGGGGGGGGGGGGGGGGGGGGGGGGGGGGGGGGGGGGGGGGGGGGGGGGGGGGGG
>CAIGRB010154848.1:71047-81551 GCA_903798255.1 Fraxinus quadrangulata | reverse complement strand
AATATGAATATTAATGCATAGATGAATGGTATGCCGGTGACAGACATCAGCTCTCATTTAAGTAAGAGTTACTGTTTCCCAACTCTGACTAAAGGAAAAAGTTTTTATTTTAAAACCCCATCTATTTTATATAAGTAAACTTTTTAGCTTATTTAATAAGCCAAACATGCTCGTATTCTTAACAGGGTCATCAATTACATGAGAGGCACTGATAAGTTACTAGTAGTTGTTTCAATTGTGCTTCTGTGCCACGACTTTGATTAGTCTTGTGGATGTAAAATTCTTATTCTGTTGCAGAAGAAATGGAGATAACAAATCGAGTCCAGTTATGCGAAGTCCCGGTCAAGGATCGAGGGGGATTACCACTACCACCTCGCCTCTCCACCCACGATTTGGCGGTATTAATTTGGATCCCCCCATCGGGAAATTGGAAGATGGAAAGAGTGAATTTCATAGGCTGCCCCTTCCACCTAATTCTCCCTCCAGCCCTTCTGCCTTGCCAACCCCAAGAAGTCCTGGGAGAGCTGAGAACTTAAGTAGTATTTCATCAAAATGGAGGAAAGGGAGGCTTCTAGGAAGGGGCACTTTTGGTCATGTTTACCTCGGATTTAACTGGTAATGAGGTTTCCGCTATCTGTTGTATCATGTTAAAATTTGTACCAACATGGAAATTTTATGAATTTGGATAAACGAGTGTTGTTCTGGCATTAAAAGAAATTGCGGCCTGTTTGGCTGTAATGCTTAGTCATGCAACCCTGATACAAAAGTTTTAGTTTTAGATCAAACTTATGATCCTTTCTGTTAGTAATATTGTGATAAATTAATTGATTGTCTAAATTGATAGTGAAAATGGGCAAATGTGTGCAATAAAGGAAGTCAGGGTTGTTTCGGATGATCAGTCATCAAAAGAATGTTTGAAGCAGTTGAATCAGGTCCAGAATCCTTTCTCTATGCTGCATCTATCCTTCGGTTTCACACAGTTAGGTGTTAATACCTTATCTTGAATCTATGACATTTTTGGCTATTTGAACAGGAGATTACCTTGCTCAGTCAGCTTTCACATGTGAACATTGTTCAGTATTATGGAAGTGACTTGGTACGGGTTAACTTCATGTTGTTTTGAATTTAGGATTGTATGGACAATATTATGTGCATATTTTTCTGTTGTGATCCAAGTTTGACTGACATACTGTTGAATCAATGGCTATAAAGCTCCGTTCTTTTTGTAACTCTGGTTTACCTGTTTTCCAGAGCGAAGAAACATTGTCAGTTTATTTGGAGTACGTTTCTGGAGGTTCCATCCACAAATTACTGCAAGAATATGGGCCCTTTGGGGAGCCTGTAATACAAAATTACACTAGACAGATTCTCTCGGGACTCGCTTACTTGCATGGAAGAAATACAGTGCACAGGTTAGATTTTGCTGCTTTTGTAATGGCCACATATTTCTTCATGTGAAATTCCACAACACTTGAAATTCCCTCACTTCTTTGCAGAGATATCAAAGGAGCAAATATATTGGTAGATCCCAATGGTGAAATTAAACTTGCTGATTTTGGCATGGCAAAACATGTATGTATAATCTTTTTGTAATGGCAAATGGGTATTTCATTTTACTGACTTCAAAAATATATCTTTGGCATCATTAAGCAAGCCGAGATTTAGTGAAAGTCTTTGAAATTGCCTGGAAATGTCTCTTGATGTTTGGATGAAAACTATTTTCCATGATTATCAGTAGAAACATATTGTACAGAATTTATTTGAAGACTCTAAATCGATGCTATACACCAACTGAGAGCACACTTTACTCTGATGTTTGCCCAAAATAAGGGCCGAAAGGATAAAATTAAGAATCTTAGCAATTACATTATAGATGTGCCTTCTGAAGAATAGGTTCCCTTTTTTGATGCATTTGCCATTGTGAAAACATCTTTGAGAAAACACAGTTACTAAAATTTTCTTTTTGATATGGCCATTGTTTGATCCACATTATTTCCAAAATATATTTTTCTCTCTCTTCTTTTCAACCACATATTCTTCAATAAAATAATATTACACGCAAATCCAAAACTTTTTTTTTTATTTTTCAACCACACGTTTTCCATCAATCTACTATTCCAAAATGTATTCTTAAGATAAAATAGGGCTCAAATAGGCCCATAATTTTTAAGAAATTATGGATTATGTTTAGTTTTCTGGCAACCATCGTACTGACTCCATAATTTGTAAACAAGGTAAAAGGTCTATTTCAGGACAAGAAGCTACGATAGAAAGTTTCCTTCAGGAAAAACCTACCGTGGTCTCCAGAGAGAGAGAGAGAGAGAGAGAGAGAGTGTGTGTGTGTGTGTGTGTGTGTGTGTGTAGATCTCGTGTGAATGTCATACACTGTGTATATGATGATATTAAAATTTTGTGGGCAGAGCTTCGAAATAATTTATAGTTACATGGTTGCTTCTATCTCAGGTTGTGATGAATACAAATGGTTACAGCCTTGCAGTGGATATCTGGAGTTTAGGATGCACAATTCTCGAAATGGCTACATCAAAACCACCTTGGAGCCAATATGAAGGGGTTAGACATTTAAGTTTATACTACAATACTCTGTGGATGCTAGCATTTAGCGGTTCAGATATTTATTTATTTAATTTCCTTCTAATTATTAGGTTGCTGCAATATTTAAAATTGGAAACAGCAAGGATATGCCAGAGATTCCAGATCACCTATCTCATGATGCAAAAAGTTTCATAAGGCTATGCTTGCAGAGGGAACCATCTGCAAGGCCCCCAGCTTCTCAACTACTGGGTCACCCTTTTGTTAGAAATCAAACTACAATAAGAGCTGCCAGTGCCAATATAACAAGAGAAGCCTTTCCTCGTGCCTTTGATGGGTGCCGCACTCCGGTAATTGCCTTCAATCCTTTTCATTCATCTTATTAGTTGAGAGAAAAAGTTACATTTTAGATACAACATTCCATTATTCTTAGTTCAGATTCTGCTAGAGTATATTTTATTATACTTCTTTTCTACATTTAACATTATTAAGAGAAATTATTAGATGAATGTGGGAAGATATTTTATATTTGTATTTTTTTTTTTGGCTTGGCTGTAACCAGGAAATGTTAGAACATCTCCGTATCTTTGCTGACTAATGATATTTATATTCTAGCCTTGCAAATTAGGCCTTTGCTACATCTAGTTATATTTATAATCATAGTGCATGTCCCCCATGCCAATTGTTGTATTCCAGGAGAAAAATTGATTAGAATCAGATTGGATTCTTCTGGTGTAGTTTATATAGTTTATCAGTTTAATCAATTAATTAATCAGTGTTACCCTTTTCTTTTAAACTTTTACAAGGTCATTCTGTCTGCATATCAGATTTAACACCCAAGATCAATCAGAATAGGTAGCAAACATTATTGGCTTTTAAGTTTTATGGTATAAACTTCTGATGTTTCATGATAATTTAGTTTCGATTTGGGAACATTTGCATGTTGCAGGCCTTTTTCTTATCCGGAGTTATCTTAATATTAATCCTGCAAATGCTTGTGTAAATTTTTCCCTTCAATATTTCCTTGACAAGTTGGTCCAAAAACCCTTTTCTACGGTCCAAGACATGATTTTGAAGATATTGGCTACTCCATTGGATTGAGAAACATTTATAAGAGTTATGTGGTTCAGATCTTCATGGTTTGCAATGAATGTCTTTGTCAATAATTTCCATTGTGCTGAAGACAACTTGAATGCTGTTATACATTTAGTCATAGCTAATAATCTTTCTGCCTTTTGCATGTTACCCATTTTGTATATCATGGCAGACGGCCTTGGAGATGCAGTCCAGCAGATTGAATAACTTTTCGTTCGATAGAGATGATGCATCAAGATCACCGTTACCAAGGACATTTGTAAGCCCAAGGTACTGACACAATACCTGGAGACATCTGTCTGATACTTTTATATCTCTTATTCATCTTGCTAAACTAAGTACCGTAAAGTAACTGTTGCTTTCTTGTTTGGGGTATACAGGGAAAGTACAAGAACAATAACATCGCTGCCCGTATCTCCCTCCTCGAGTCCATTAAGACATTATGAACCAGCACATAAGAGTTGTTTCATTTCTCCTCCAAGCCCTTCGTATCCTTTCGTGGGGCAAAATAGTAGTAATTATGGCGACCACTTGGTATTTCCAGTAAGGCCAACCACAAGGAATACACTTGATCCCTGGCTTGAAATACCTCAATTTAAATCTCAAATACCTATTAGATCGCCCACGAGAACCATTCTATAGAAGTCCCAAACGTGCCAAAGAATCTTGATCCCATTCTGCAGCTCAACCATGTGCAGAGGAGTCATCCAAAATTGCCCCATCATGCCTATTATGCAGCAGAATAATTGTCCGTTAAATCTACGCTATGATTTGGCTGAATTCAATGACGATGTGTAATGTTGGAGTTTCTTATTTCTCTACTGCTGCATACAAGATGGGAAGTAATTGTGAGGTAGACAGTTCAAATTTCACTGGTACCCTAATCTGTAATTACCTCTTCTTGATCTTTTTGTAAATAGAGATGGACACATTATAGAGAGCTTATCCTGTATGGTAGTGAAATGACTGGTGCAGATGGAAATAGATACTGAGGAATTGTTATTCTATCAAATTGCTTTCAGAGTTGGTCTGTTTTAACTCTTTATTGGCATGGAACTTCAAATGAGTTTTTACAGGTCACCAGATTTTATGATCTAGAACCTAATGGATGGATGTACATTTTTCTGGACACTGAGTTATACGAAGAGAATGAACATATTAGAAATATATGAAAAAGAAATAAATCTGTCGTGTATTTTGCACGAATGCTGCATTTGAACATATTTTTTTCTTGTCAAGAAAGATTGATTTTCTCGATCTCAGCTTGGATATTTTTTTTAAAAAAAACCTCTCCCTGGAGTATTTCTTCCTTGTCCCGTTTTATTTATCACATCATAAAACAAATGTTAAAAGCAAGCACCATCTTTTTCATTTATGTTAGTGGCCTCAATGAAGTATTTACTGTAAAAAGGAAAAAAAGAAGTATTACTGTGTTACGAGGATAAACAGCTGAGCAATTGTGAACTTCAGTTAATATGATTTTAATATGGTTCCCCTCGTTTATGCAAACACAAATACACAAGATTGTGGCACTGGAATTTCATCATATTACTTGATTTGTACCTTTGAATTTCTCTGTATCTTCTTTATTTGTTGTCAGAATTAATAATTTGAAGAATGGTTTCTATAATGGAATGTCTAGAAATAAGAATTGGTTCTGGGAATGAAATGTAGATCAAACATTGTAGACACCCTCATGAGATTCGTGTAACTATACACGTAACGTGCATGCAATACCGCTCTCCCTTAGGTGGGAGCAGTATTCTCTCTCGAATAATGCTACTTGTACATAAGAAGTTATATTTAAATACAAATGAATAGTAAAAAAGAGAAGTTTTTGTTTTTGTTTTTGATTTTTTTTTTTTTTTGGGTTAAAGAAATTTTGATCCAATCATATCTCACCATATCACGTGTGCATAAACCATTATGTACATACCACAATTATTCTCTCTCTCATCTTTTAATGCTCAGTATCTTTGTATTCGCGTTTTGAAAGTAGGATATAATTTTGACCTTGAAGCATTGTGATGGTTACTCATTTATGCAATCTAAAAGCAATTACCAATTATTGACTTCTCTTCCGCAATGGATATCCTCTTTATTTTTCCATAAGGTATTCTCTATGGGATGAAGCCGTGGGATAGCTGATAGTAGCTATTAGTTTCCGAAAATGGAGGCCTCCAAAACAGGTAGTGAAGCCAATAGCAAGACGGTGTTGGAATTCTATTTATAACGTTCTTTCTGTTCACAAAATTTGCAGCCGGTTAGTGAGTGAATTTCGTGCATTGTACGATGACTTTCAAAGGAGTCGATTGCTCGCTTCTGTCCCTTGACGTAGTATTACTTGATGCAGTAGTATCTGGTTGATGCAGCCGCCAATGCTAAAGCTGTTGTCACTGCTGCAATGGCTGCTTCTCTGCTGTTGCTGTGGTTTCTGCTGATTCAATTGTGGATGGCCCATTTGGAAGAACTTTCGTGGGTTTGATCCCATAAAATTTATGCAACTGAGAAGACGAAGCTAGGTGTTGTTGCGTTCGTTGTTGAGGATGATATGAAGGAGAATTAAGAGAAGATATAGCAGGCATTTGTTTTAGTCACTGCTGTCGCAACAGGGTGTTCTTTATCATAGTTTGTTTTTAATTCTGAGCCAATACAGATATTTTATGATCCGTAAATGAAGCACTCGCATAGTTCTGAACCTGTAGTTTCTAGAGGGAAAAAAATATAATAATTGCTGTTATGTATACTTGCACACGTATGTTCAATGTTTGTTCTTTTGATTCAATACTTTCATTTTCTAGAATGCTGACAATAGAATAGATTTTTAAGAAATACCAGTTCGTTCTCTATAAAAGTCGAGTGTGAACAAAATATTGCTTCAATGCAACATAGTCATAAAATTGGCATTGTTCACCAGAATAGTATGTGATTATTATAAAAAATTTTGTGGTCCGTACCAAAGAACAAATATATAAGACATAGGGAAAAAAAAATGTCACGTTCTTAGCACGAATGCTGCAAATTTAACATAAGATAATCTTATTTTTAGTTGGCTAGACTAATCATGATCAATCGTATACCATGACGCAGCAAGAAACAGAAGCAAACAGAACCTCCGATTCCAGTTTGATCTGGGTTCGGGAGGTTTGATTTCGATTAAAATGCCCAGGCCTAGAGGAAAGTATAAAGCCAAATATTCTTAACATGCTATTAAGTGTGATTTCTGGTTTGTTAGTGAATTTTAACTGTTTAACCTTATTAAATTCCAGTTTGACAAGCAATGCTGTCCACTTCCCACAAGTTAGTTGATGAATTTAAAATTTGATTTTTTTTTTTTTAAATTTCATACTTGATGAGGTTTATAGAACCTGAGCAGGAAGAATTCAAGAATGTCCATAATGAAGCAAATTTTATGTGTGCTGTATTTGGCTTCAATGTAGTCTTAGTGGGTTTGTGAGTAAATTTTGACTTTTATATATAGCATTATTAAATTCTAATCCGACAAACAATGCTGTCCTCTGATTTCACAACGCAAATGATGAATTTGAATTTTGAAAATTTTCATTTTCGTGAGCGACAAGGTTTACAAAATCTAAGTTGTCATTTACACGTTAAAATTTCATATCCAAGAGGGCTTTGAATTTATTTATTTATTTTTTTGTGAAGATGAGATTAAAATATGAGTTATCATTTCGTCCTGAGATCAAGATAATAAGGAGGTTCACGAGGTTGCACGACTCTCTTGGTTTGGTTGAACCAGTAGCTTCCCCATGACCTCCTCTAGGTCTGGATGGCACCTCTTGCAAGATTCGGGGAGGGTGAGAGGAAAAGGTTAACAAAATGTCCCATCAATAAAGTGAGGTCTTTCTGGACCTTCCCCCACTCACTCCCCCTTTTTCAATAAATAATAAATAAGCCCCGCTCCCTAAGGTGCTTCAAAATTTTCAAATCTCAGGTTTCGATTTCAAGGTTATGGCAATTTTTGAGGATGGGGCTTTTCCTCTTTTGTTGTAGCGCGAGTCCATCTCTAACGTTCTATGGCACTTTATATCTTTAATTTGTAAAGATATTAGTCAAATGATGTACCTGCTAAAGAGACATCCAAGTGAAGTGACTACTCAAAACATCATAGTAACTCAAGTTCGTCCCAAAAGGGGCAGAGGGAAGATTCATTAGGAAATGTTCAGGCCCCATTGTTGTACCTCCAAAGGCACGATATCCAGAAGCAACGGCAGCAGAAAGAAAGTAATCAGCTGATAGAAACTGTTTTTATACTGAGGTAGCACTACAGTAAAAAATTGATGATGCGTACTATTAAGATTTGGGGTTTCATCTTCAAATATCAACATTGTTAGGAAGAGAAATGTCAGTATTTAATTGATATGGGATTTATGCCCTGTAAGATGGTGGCTTGTTTGAACAGAACAATCTCGAATCCGTGTGCTCGATTGAGTTTTAACTGGATCGAATTGTCAATTTGAACTTAGTGGGATCCGGTACCGTATGCATAATAAAGACATATTTGGAGCACGAAATAATCTCTCGTATTATTCTTTGATGTAAAAGTCCTTAATTTATAGATCAAAACAAGAACTGCATAAGGTAAGTTAAATACATGGTAATATTTTATCTGAGGACAATTACAATTGAATTTAGAAACATCATGTCTTGTTGATTGTGTTTCCTCTTTTTTCCATTATTTTTTCACACTCACGAATACCGGCTAGTGATTGTTGGAAAGCATGAGAAATGTATGCATCACACTGAGGCAAAAAGGAAAACCAATCAATAAACTTATGAGTTGATGTAAGTTATGAATAAAAGCTTACTATTTTCTTGTCTGGTTATTATATCTATTATCGGATTGACTTGATGAAAGGTCACAGGCTTTTAACACCATACTTATACAAGCTTATGTTAGTATCGAAAAGTCAAAAGGATAACAGAATTTGGAATTTAAATATTACTTCATTGCCTATTTCAGGCATTCTCCTTGTTGATAGAATAAAAGTAAACTCACCACGTGGTGTGCTTGTGCACCTTAAACAAGTCTCATGTTCACTATTGAATCTTTGTGGCAAAACCTCTGTGATAGTAAGTAGCATGAACTCATAATGAGAAAAGATGTAACGTTAGACAGAAACTTATGCATTGAATAGCTTAGATATTTGATTTCACAGTCGGTTTGATAAAGTTGTGGAGCCAACAACAAGTAACACGCATTCAATTAAAAGTTCATTGTAATGACAAGGAAGATGACACAACTGGTCAAAAAACATTGTGAAAGACATTGGAATTACTTTACAGACCATATCCAAGATTCAACTTGAAGTTCCAAATGTTGTTGTTTCCATTCTATTCCAAGTTTGCAATGCTAGATTTGTTGTTGATAAGTGTGCCAATTTCGTGTACTATATGACGAAGCGCGCGATATCATCCCATGGTTGTCTTTTCTGCACATTTGATTGAAATATTGAAGCAAAGCTCCAACTCTGAAGTGAATCATGGCATGAAGATTAATCTCGGCTTAAGTACAAAGATAGCAATCTTTACATTCCAAATGGTCTTGCAGAGACATCTAATATGTGGATGAACCCACAGGATCTTTCTAGTTTGCTGCCAGAATCTTATTACAACATGCCTGGGCAAATACCTCATGCTGCTTATTTGCAATCTCAAAGTAGTCATGCTTGCTTCTGCTGCACAATCTTCTCATATGCAGTTTCTGGGCATGTACCACTCTCCACCACAGCCGAATGCAATGGCCTGTCAACAGCAGCTCACGAAGCAAAACCAGGCGCCTATCATCAACAATCTGAACTGGGAAATCTGAATTGGCCAGGGAACTTCTGAATAGTTGATTTGCACCATTTTCTCCTAGGAGTTGCATTAGATGCAATATTTGAAATTTTATTATAATATTGAAGCATAATATTTTTGTAAACAAACATTTTCTTCTTTCTAGTATCTAGGAAATGCATTAACTATTGGAAGCTACAATATATGGCCTTATAAGACTCAAGTATTAATCGTATTAGAATAATAATAAATTCTGTTTCTATCTTTCCAATGCTGTAAGTCTAAATTCGCACTTGGTTAGTATGGGAATTTTGTGCATTATATGATGACTTTCCAGTGAGTTGATTGCTCGCTTAAGTCCCTTGGGGCAAAAGGATTTCTGTCCTCCGGGGCAACCATTCTTGGGGACTTGCTGCTGCTGCTGCTGCTCTGCTGTTGCTGTTGTTGCTGATTCACCTGTGTATGGCCCATTTGTTATTGATGCAACTGAGAAGATGAAGCTAGCTGTTGCATTAGTTGTTGCTGCGTTTGTTGTTGAGGACGATATGAAGAAGAATTAGGAGAAGATATAGCAGACATGATTAACAAGAAATTAAGGAAAACAAGCAAGGCTACACAGTACTGCAACACGATTAACAATAGATTAAGGAAAACAAGAATCCAAATTTTCTACCATAGATCAAACTTTAAGAAGAACAAAAACGATGAAAACTATTCAAATCAGCAACAAAATGAAACAACAGCACCAAAATATCAGTCTGACTTAATTTCGGGCTTTCGGTAGAGAATCATATGCATAGGAGTGAAAATTCCACTCTGACGGCCTCTAGTGAGGAAAACTGCAGAGACAAAAAGCATCTCGTGCACATCAACACCACCCTTTGGAGCAATCCCAACCCAAGCAAGAATTGTAACTAATATGCAATCCTCCCCATTTTTAAGCCTGCTCCACCATGGATATGCAGGTGCCTTTGCAAAATCTTTCACTTTTATCACTTCGAACCCCACTTTTTTCGCAGCCTATGCAATATCCTCGTAACTCCTCAGCCTTGGTAGTGCA
>CAIGRB010154848.1:0-68676 GCA_903798255.1 Fraxinus quadrangulata | reverse complement strand
TGCAATACCCTTGTAACTCCTCAGCCCTGGTAGTGCATCACCTCTCTCAATCCCCTGGATCACTTCCACGTGCTCCTGCTCATCTGCATGGTACAATTTCTAAGAACTTAAAAGAAAAACTAAGGTTTGCTTTTGAGGGAGATGATTCAGTGCAGCCGAGAAGATATAAGAATGCCGGCAAAAAAAGAATAGTGCTGAAAGGAAGGAAATGAAAAAATAAACCGTCATTCTCATCATATCTAACATCGTAAATGGGGATTAAAGGTTGTTTTATACTAATTTTTCTGGTTAGTTTTCACCACTCGGGCATGTAGGAGATCTTACCACGGCATGTTGAGACGTGTCGACCACATGTCCGTTAGTTGAAGAGAAAATAAAAAGTGATACATCGCCTGGTGTATTTGAAACATGCTAGAAGCGTGTTAGAGTACATTAGTCAAACAGACTCTTTCTAATTTCTAATTTGCACATCAAGTTACGTTGACGAAAAAAAAGCTCCATCTATTGGAAGCAATAGTATATGGCCTCATCATATTAATAAAGTATTAATCATGTAATAATAATAATTTTTAAAATATTTTATGTGTGGAAAGTGCGTGCCAGATCGCATGTTATGTGCACAGACAACCATTCCCAAGGCTCTCTGTTAGGCAACAAGACATGCTAGTTCAACAACTTATGATATTTTCTTAGCATCAGTACTTAATCTTCAATAATGATTCAGCCACAACAAGAAGATCACTTCAAAAAAAAAAAATGCAAATAACTAAAAAAATTTATTTCATAAGAACAGTAAAGTAAGCTTGACCAATCCCAATGAGGGAAGTTGCTGAAAGAGAAGCGGAAAGGGACATCTTGAATTCAGGGGGAAGGCACAAGTTACTCAAGGATAAGTAACCTCAAAATAAGCTAATCACAGCTCATTAATCTATTTAAAACACCATTCCATTATTCCCAGCTATCAAAAATAAGCTAATCAAAGAAAAGCGGCAAAAAAATAAAAAAATAAAAAGTTAAGTAGCTCATTAATCAACTTAAACAAAATTCCATCATTCCCAGCTAATCAAAGGGCGCAATCTTCATTGACTACCGATATTGTTTCAACAGCATTTCAAAATTTTTAATTTTACTTGATAGTGAAGAGTTAGTCAACCTTATGTCTGAAAAGTTTCCATATTTTCCGAATAGTATTTTTCATATTTTGTTGTGCAAGAGTAAATACACACTGGAACATCCACCAAATGTCTTTTTAGCCAAATCATCCATACTCACTCTGAACCTGATCCTATCAAATACATTTTGGAAAGTACACTTTTTCTTAGCTCTTGGTTATAGGATAAGGAGAAGAGGGTGTTGAGATTCCACGAAGAAGTTTCTATGTGCAAGAGAGACAGATCTCCATGACTTAAAAACGACACTGCATTTAAAATAGCCCACAAGATCCAGCTGCATCATAATTAAGAAAATTTATAACTCAAGAGAGATCAATGACTATTCAAAACATCATAGTAACTCAAGTTTGTCCCAAAAGGGGAAGAGGAAAGATTCATAAGGAAGTGTTCAGGCCCCGTGGTTGTACTTCCAAAGGCACCATATCCAGAAGTAGCAGCAGCAGACAGAAGGTAATCTGCTGATATAACACTGTTTTTGTACTGAGGTAGCACTACAGCCAAAGATTGATGGTGCGTACTATTAAGACTCGAGGTTCCATCTTAAAATATCAATCTTGTTAAGAGGAATAGCCTAAGTCCTTATATGTTGGTCTATATGTCAGCATTTAATTGATGTCAGATTTATGCCTTTATACGATGGTGACTTGTTTGAGAATTTACCAATCTTGGAATTCATGTGCTCGTTTGAGTCATAACCGGATCAAATTGCTTGTTTGAGTTTAGTGTGATTTGATACCATTATGCGCAATAAATACCATATTTGGAGGAGAAAATAGTTTCTCTTGTATTATTCTTTGATGTACAAGGCCTTAATTTATACACCCAAACTAGGAATGCATAAGGTAAGTTAAATACATAGTAATATTTTATCCAAGGACAATTACAATTGAATTAGGACACAACATGTCTTGTTGATTGTCTTTCCTCTTTTTTCGATTATTTTTCCGAAAGTACTAATACTTGCTAGTGTCTGTTGGAAAGCATGAGAAATGTATGCATAAATCTGAGGCAAGAAAGGATAACCAATCAATAAAATTAGTAGTTGATTTGTTCCTTATAATTGCTCAGTGTCTATTTGTAAGTTAAGAATAATTGCTTGGTACTTCATTGGTGGGTTATATATTTTATCAGATTGACTTGATGAAAGGTCACACGCTTTTAACACCATATTTTAACTAGCTTAAGTTGGTATTGAAATGTCAAATGGATATCTCGGTATTTGGATTTTTGTTATTTACCTCTTTTCCTATTTCATGCTTTCTCCATGTTGATAGACTAAAAGAAACTCTCAAGTTTCGTAACATTGTTCAACGATTAATTAAAGCCACAATGTGTGGCCAAAACGCTGTGATAGTAAGTAGTGTGAACACATAGGAAAAGATGTAAGGTTAGATAGAATCTTATGCATTGAATAGCTTAGATATTTGAATTTAACACAACTGTTTGATAAGGTTGTAGAGCCACAACAACAAGAAGCACACGATCAATAAAGGGCATTGAAATGACGTAGGAAGATGAACTACTTACAAACTGGTCAAAAAACATTGTGAAAGAAATTGGAATTACTTTACAGATCATATCCAAAGTTCAACTTGAAGTTCTAAATGTTTCTGTTGTTTCTATTCTGTTCCAAGTTTGTAATGCTAAATTATTTGTAGATTAGCGTGCCAATTTTGTGTATACATGATGAAGCGCGCACAACATCATCTCATGCTTGTCTTTCTGCACATTTGATCGCGATATTGAAAAAGGGCATGAAGAGATTAATGTATCTTTATACCACCTAAAATGATTGCAAAATATGATAGAAATACATCCTTGATAAGAAGGGGCAGAGGGAAGATTCCTAAGGAAGTGTTCAGGCCCCAAGGTTGTAATTCCAAAGGCACCATATCCAGAAGCAACAGCATCAGAGGCAAGGTAATCTTCTGACAGAAACGCTGTTTTTATACTGAGGTAGCACTGCAGCCAAGATTGATGATACGTACTGTTACCGGCTAGTGTTTGTTGGAAAGCATGAGAAAAGTATGCATAACTCTTGAGGCAAGAAAGGATAACCAATCAATAATCTTCAGTAGTTGATTTGTTGCTTATGATTGCTCGGTGTCTATCTGTAAGTGATGATAATTGCTTGGTAGTTTCTTGTCTGGTTGTTATATTTGTTATCAAATTGACTTGATGAAAGATCACAGGCTTTTAACACCATATTTTTACAAGCTTAAGTTGGTAACAAAATGTCGAAGGATTTAGTAATTTTGGATTTTTGCTATTTACTAACTTTCCTATTTCAGGCTTTCTCCATTTTGATAGTCTAAGAGCTAAACTCTCAAGTTTCATAACATTGTTCATAGATTAATTAAAGCCAAAGTGATCCTTGTGCTTTTTCATTATATTTTTTAATCAATCTTGTACCTAAAGTTTCCTTGATTGTTGAATCCTATCCTACCCTACGTGAATTGCACGTGTTGGATGAGTGAAGCATTCATGCAAGTTTCATGTTTGACTGAAATAAAGTTGTTGAATTATTTGCGTATTGGGCATCAGCAGCATTTTGTGACAAATTTACTGGATTTGGACTTGATATTGAAACGGCTAGTATTGGTGGATTAGTATTCCCTGGCATTGAAGGCGGCACCGCCATGCTCAGTGGCTGAGGCTGCGCCAATACTCCCTGGCATTACTTGACAAATTCTGTACCAAATACACGATCTAATTCATTCTTTTAATGTCTCATTATTCTTATTTTTTCTCAGTTTTCATTATTATTATTTTTTCTCTCCTTTTTAAGTGCATTTTTGGATTTCTTTATAATTTCCTTATAATTTAAAACCAAACTTAAATAGTAATTTTAACTATACGTTTACAGCAATAATTTCATAGGACTTATTACTCTTCTTCATTATAACTTTCCCTGACAAGCACTAAATATACATCAAACGTGAAATTTTAATTATGAGTGAAGATCGATAATGATGAAATTTGAACTAACTACCTATTTATCGGGCATTAATATTACGTAAACTAAAAGCTTTTCTAAAGTATATGTCATCTAGATAACAATCTAAAGAACCAAAAACAATGAAGCGCTTGACAAGTGGATAAGGTGGGTGAAAAGTTCAATGAAGCGGAAAAATTCAAATCCAAGCTCCGCTATTTTTCTCATATTAAAAGTCGCAAAGGAAAAACATGCTTTGCTCCCATCTCGAAACTCCAATAGAACGAAGTCTAATACTAATAATTAATCACATAAAATAAACAAAGAGAATTAACTGCACTAATATAAACAACCATAAATTGGAGATAAAAAGGAAAGAATTTAATCGGTTGAAAAGTCAACTAAATTGTTCAACCACATCTAAACTCGGATGAATTATATTGTAAAAATCAAAATTGTCAAACTGAAGAAATGAATTAAAGTATTCTATTTTTGGCAAACATAAAGGGAAGAAGCGAAAACCGAAATTTAATTCCAGAGAAGCTGCTGAATTGTTGTTGAATGAACTGAAAGACATGACCCTTTAATCAGAAAGTAATCATTCAATGGAATTATGATCCAGTAGTACTTTTTACAGCAAATTCAAGAAGAGTTGAGAGAGTATATGAAATCTATGGCAGCCAGATTTCATGTGTGCGAATGTATGTTTTGTGATAAAAACAATGAAAGTTCAATTCATAAACACATAATGAGAAAACATGTAAGGTAAAACAGAAACTTTGCATTGAATAGCTTTGATGTTTGAAGTGCACACACTGTTTGATAAAATACAGGAGCCAACAACAACAAGAAGCATGCATAAAAGGCATTGGAGCACGAGGAAGATGAAATCCTTACAACCTGGTCAAAGAACATAGTGGAATTACATTACAAATCATATGTAAGGTTCAACATGAAGTTCTAAAGGTTTTTGTTGATTCTATTATGTTCCAGTTTTGTAATGCTAATTTGTTGTGGATTAGCGTTTGAATTTTGTTCAATATATGACGAAGTGTACCATATCATGCACTGATTGTCTTTATGGACATTTGATCGCAGTATTGAAGCAAAGCTCCAACTCTGAAGTGAAACAAGGCTTGAAGATTCATCTCAGCTCAAGTACAAAGATAGCAATTTTCACATTCCAAACGGTCAGGCAGAGACATCTGAAATGTGGAAGAACCCACGGGAATTTCTAGCCTTCAGACAGAATATTATTGCAACATGCCTGGGCAAACCTCCTGCTGCTTATGCCATCTCAGACTCATAATTGCAGTCACGTGTATTCACTTGCACACTTGTATGTGATTATTACAAAAAGTTTAGTTGTAGACTCAGTAACAAAGAACAAGAATATGAGAAATAAACTAAAAAGAAATAATTTTGTCAAATGCTTAGCACGACTGCACATTTATCTTAAGATTACCTTATTTTTTAGTTGGCTAGATTACTGATTGAACTGGAAATTTATGCATCGTTCTTGACGATTTGATTCCTTGTGAGAGAGGAATATTTAATGCCAAAAACTATCAGCATGCGATTTAGTGCGAGGTTAGTTAGTGATTTTGACTTTTTGCATTTAATAAATTCAGTTCGACGAACAATGCTGTGCCCTATCCCAGAAGTTAGTTTGGTGAATTTGAATTTTGAATTTTTTTCAATTCAACGTGTTACAAGTTTATAAATCTGAGTTGTCATTTAGTACGATATCCTTGAACCCTCTATTTTAAATCAATGATTCTTATTCTAATCAAGTTTGTATCAAAATCAATCAAGAAAATATGTTTGTTTGTAGCTGCTATAAAGAGAGAATGGCAGAGCCAAGCTTGTAAACTGAGAGAATGGCTGAACCAAGGCCTTATGCAATTGAGATCAATGGGCAAAAACAGTATGGCGGATAGATGGCCCATTTCCAATTTTCTTAGTCTGCCATCATTCTTTAGAACATAAAAGGTGTCCTTGAATATTGCCAGATCACGAGTCTATTAGAAATTATTGTAAATTAGTTCATTTATTAAGGTAGTTTGATCTATTATATCATCTGGTTTTCACACTTTATATAGTCCCTTTGTAATATTTTGTTATTTTCTGAATAAAATTTCTCTCTTCTTTAGCATTGTGTGAGCAAATTGATCCTTTATTGAATTAAAGTATCCTTTGATTATGTTTCGGGCGAGCGGCCATGTGTAACTCCTCTCGCTTCTCTTGATTGCTTTTTTTTTTTTTTTTCCATTTCTTTGTTTCTTTTGATTTCTTCTGTCTGGTTCTAGTGCAATTCATCATGCCTATTATAGTTGTTTCCAGGTGTGCTGATTCTAGGCTTTGGAGGTCATTTGTTGGACCTTTTTCTTCAGATTTTATGACTCTTCATTGCTTGTGTGTGCTGCTAGTGGTAGACTGCTATTGCAGCCCTAATTTGTTTTGTTTGTTTCGACCCTTGTTGAGGTGGTAGCACTTCTAGTTGTTGTAGGCCTGTAGACTTTTGGTGGGTTTATTGCTTCATTTTTTGATTGGGATTGTGAGCTTTTATGATTGTTTTTGAGGTTCAATCATCGAGAAAATATTGTGTTTTGCAGGTTTAGCTGTGGAAGCATTATTTAATTTACGGGCTCTTATGTGGCGGTTTGGTGGGGCATTCTTATTTTGGTGTTGGAGGTGGGCCTTAGTAATTTTCTTGGTGGATGGCTTGTCAAAAGATTTTTAAAAAATGGTATTTAGATGATATGAGAATTATGTTTTCATATGAGTCTTGGTGTATGGTGCTATAGATTTGGATGGTATATACACCCAGATAATGTGAATCTCGAATTTGGTATATGTCCAGTTTATCTCAAATTTTATTTGGTATATGTCCAGCACATCAGAGTTGAAGTAATAACTGAAGAGAGATCAAATGACTT
This sequence comes from Fraxinus quadrangulata, assembly GCA_903798255.1. Lineage (NCBI taxonomy): Eukaryota > Viridiplantae > Streptophyta > Magnoliopsida > Lamiales > Oleaceae > Fraxinus > Fraxinus quadrangulata. The sequence goes on along the minus strand of CAIGRB010154848.1, from coordinate 61,630 downwards.
CTCAAAACGTCATAGTAACTCAAGTTCATCCTAGAAGGTGCAGAGAGAAGATTCACGAGGAAGTGTTCAGGCCCCGTGGTTTAACTTCCAAAGGCACCATATCCAGATGCAACAGCAGCAGACAGAAGGTAATCTGCTGATAGAAACGCTGTTTTTATACTGAGGAAGCACTACAGCCAAAGACTGATGGTATATAAGAGCATGAGAGGATAAGTGAAGAAAGGAAAGCATGAGAAAGGTATGCATAACTCTTGAGGCAAGAAAGGATAACCAATCAATAAACTTAGTAGTTGATTTGTTGCTTATAATTGCTCAGTGTCTATTTGTAAGTTATAAATATTTGCTTGGTATTTTCTTGTATGGTTGTCATATCCGTTATTAGATTGACTAGTTGAAAGGTCACAGGCTTTTAGCACCACATTTTTACAAGCTTAAGTTGGTATCGAAATGTCAAAACAGAATTTGGATTTTTGTTATTTACTTCTTTTCTTATTTCAGGCTTTCTCCATGTTGATAAACTAAAAGCAAACTATCAAGTTTCATAACATTGTTCATTGATTAATTAAAGCCACAGCATTCCATAATGTTTTTTACTATAGCTGTTAATCAACCTTGTACCTCAAGTTTCCTTGTTAATTTGTTGAATTCTGTCCATCACAACGTGAATTGCACATGTTGGATAAGTGAAGCACTCGTGCAAGGTGCGTGTCTGAGACCACTTGGTGTGCACGTGCACCTTAAACCAGTCTCAAGTCGTCCGTTGAATTTTTGTGGCCAAACCTCTGTGATAGTAAGTAGCATGAACACATAAAGATGTAAGGTTAGATAGAAACTTATGCATTGAATAGCTTAATATTTGAGTTGTACGATTGTTTGTAAAGTTGTGAGCCAACAAGAAGAAGGACACGTTCAATAAAGGGCATTGGAATGACAAGATGAACCCCTAACAAACTGGTCAAAATACATAATGAAAGAAATTGGAATTACAGATCATATCCAAGGTTCATTGAAGTTCTAAATGTTTCTATTGTTTCTATTCTGTTCCAAGTTCGAGAATCAATGCATAGGAGTGAAAATTCCACTCTCATTGCCTCTAGTGAGGTAATCTACAGTGACAAAAAGCATCTCATGCACATCAACAACACCCTTTGGAGCAATCCCAACCCAAGCAAGAATTGTAACTAATATGTGATTCCTCCAGTATCCAATCCTCCCCATTTTAAGCCTGCTCCATCATGTATTTGCAGGTGCCTTCGCCGAATCCTTCTCTTTTATCACTTCGAACCCCACTTTTTTCATAAACTCTGCAATATCCTTCTAACTCCTCAGCCCTGGTAGTGCATCACCTCTCTCAATCCCCTGGGGATCACTTCCACATGCTCCAGCTCATCCCCCATGGTACAATTTCTAAGATCTTAAGAGAAAAAATAAGCTTTTCTTTTTAGGGAGATGATTCAGTGCAGCCAAGGAGATACAAGACAATACCGACAAAAGACGAATAATGACGAAAGGAAGGCGATGAAAAAATAACTATCATTCTCATCATAGCCAACATTGTAAATGAGGATTGGGTGTTAGTTTTTGTTTTCTAGTAATTTTTTAGTTATTTTTCACTACTCCTGCATCTAGGTGATCATACCATGGCATTTTGGGAACATGTCGACAATGTGTCTAACAGTAGAAAAGCAAAAGAGAAAGGGGATGCACTATGTGGCGTATCTAACATATGTCGAAAGCGTGTCAGAGTACATCTGGTCAAACATAATCTTTCTAATTTGTAATTTATATGTCAAGCTCCAACTATTGGAAGCTATAAAATATGGCCTCATCATACTAATAAAATATTAATCATGTCATAGTAATAATTATTTTTAAATATAATTTATGTAGACAAGTGCAATCTGTGTGCAAGGTTCTTGCTAGACCGCAAGTGATGTGCATGGGTTACCATTCCAAAAGCTCTCTGTTAGGCAAGAAGACTGGCTAATTCAACAACTAGTGATATTTTCTTAGCATCAGTTCTTAATTTTCAATTCATGATTTGGCAACAAGAAGATGATCACTTCATGGACTTTCTCGAGGTGAAGTTGGGTATTGAAAAAAAATATTCGCTTTAGTATTTATTCTTTTCCTCGACCATTTATTTGCTTGTTTCTTTATCACATCACAAAAAAATATTTTAAAGATGACACCATCTTGTCTTTTACGTTATTGGCTTCCATGAAGTATTAATGTAAAAAAATTGAAGCCTTAATGTGTTATAAGGATAAATTGATGAGCATATATAAAGTTAAACCTTAGTTGATGCGATTTATATGCTTGATCCGAATCTTTGAATTTATACAACACAAATATACAAGATTGTGGTCCTACACTTCTTTATATACTTGATCCGAATCTTTGAATTTCTATGTACCCTCTTTATGAGATTGAAGAATTAACGGTATCAAGAATCAATTTCTTTAATTGAATTTCTAGGAACAAGAAATTTAATTGAACACAACTGAAGACACCCCATTCGAATTTCTATTATGTCCCAGTTCTGTAAGTCTAAATTTGCAGTGGTTTGTGTGCAGATTTCATGCATTGTACAACGACTTTCCAAGGAGTTGATTGCTCGCTTCTGTTCCTTGGCTTGAACTTTCCACTGGAGTAGTACTGTATTCCCAAATGCACGAGTGTATATGTATATGATCCGGTCAAACTTACAGATTTCTTACCTCTGGGGGCCACCATTCTTGGGGACTCTTGCTGTTGATTCACCTGTGAATGGCCCATTCGTCGTTGCCTTACACAACAGTTGTGGGTTCAATCCCATAGGATTTTGATGCAACTGAGAAGATGAAGCTAGTTGTTGTTGCATTAGTTGTTGCTGCCTTCGTTATTGAGTATGATATTAAGGAGAATTAGGGGAAGATATTGCAGACATAGCTGGTTTTTTGTCATGAGACAGTCTGGATAATGGAGAATTCATAAATAACGTCCTTGCTAATAATATTAATGCACCTAACAATGACATCAAATTATGTTTGTCTTTATGCGCATTGATCGCAATACTAAAGCATTTAAGCTCAAACATTTTGGAAGCAGTAATATATAGCCTCATCATATTAGTAAAGTATTATTCTTGTTTGGCGTGCTACGTGCGTGCCAAACCATATGTAATGTGCACGTGCAACTTACCCAATCCACGCACTCAAATAGGCAACAAGACAGTGGAGGTTCCTTGACTATTGATGATATTGTTTCAGCAGCATTTCAAAAAAAAAATCATTTGATAGTGAAGAGTCAGTCAACCTCTTTTAGTATCCTGCACTAATTGAATTACACTTTCTTGCTGGATAAATATGTGAAACATTAGTGCAAGGTTCATGTTGGACCACATGTGATGTGAGTGTGCAACTTGTCTATCCCACAACTCTCAAATAGGCAACTAGACGCTGAATTAATGGCCTTTAATCTAGTATCAGCAGCATTTGTGAAATTTTAAACCGTGATTCATCCGCTAGATCAATCCATCGAAATTGGAGCATAATTAGGGGGAAATTGTCTCATTCCTTTTAATCTCTCATTATTCTTTTTTTGGTGTTCTGTGTTCTTTAGATATAATTTTACTAAATTTTTCTCATGGTATAACGACTGCTATAGGCTTATAGGATTGAAGATATCCAAACCACATATTTAGATTAGAATATGCGGTCTCAAACTCAAATTCACCACAGAATTTGGCACAAGCATACCCACTACAACACCCCAATTTACCAATGGGAGTGATGCAATCTCACCTTATCCACACTCCCACCACAACCTTAATTACGCATTCCACATTCATCACCACCCTCATCAACTAAAATTTCCACCTCCAGATTTTCCATAACCCTCAGCCTCTGCTCCACCAGATTGCGGCGAATTTTCTGTAAAACCACCATAGATGGCAGCAATGAACTCTAGCGTGTTGGCATGCAACTATGTTGTGTCAGGTACCGAGCTTAACTCAAAGGCTGTCTCAATGCCTTCGGTTGCCACCCCGATAGCGCCTGCTCAGAAATTGCCTGTGATAAGGGCCCAACAGGTTAAAATTTCTGACTCAAATGACTCGGGAAGAAGAGCAGCCCTTCTTGGTCTTGGCGCCATCCTTTTCACTGCCGCGGTTTCCACCTCCTCCGCCAATGCCAGCATCATTGACGAATTCATCGAAAAGAGCAAGGCCAACAAGGTCAGCTTACAATCATACAGTATGGTTAAATGTGTTTGTGCCATGTTTAGTATACTTGAGAATTGATAGTATTAAACAACAAAAAGAACAAAAAACTTGCTAGCTGTAATGTATCGAACATGGTCTTAACGGTTTAACACTATACAATTTTGGCCGCTGTAGGAACTGAACGACAAGAAGAGGCTGGCCACCAGTGGTGCCAACTTTGCTCGGGCGTTCACAGTTCAATTTGGCACTTGCAAGTTCCCAGAAAACTTCACTGGGTGCCAAGATCTTGCCAAACAAAAGGTTTGATCATATGCCCACCAAAAAAATTCTTTCGTATTTATTTTCCGGGTTAGCTTTGATAAAGATTGATGCTATGATAAAGATTGATGCTAATTCTACTACGACATTTCGCTTTATAATTGCAGAAAGTTCCATTCATTTCTGATGACTTGGAGTTGGAGTGTAAAGGGAAGGACAAATATAAGTGCGGTTCAAATGTGTTTTGGAAATGGTGAATATTGGAAAACCCCCATAACCACCCTTCCCCAACCAGCTGTATTTATATTTTTAAGTTGAGAATTGCCAATCTGAGACATTGATTCTGCAATTATTTATCTATTCTTCTGTCCTGTTGTTATGTTCTTGTTCTCGATTACATTGCTAGCTATTAGGGTCATTAAAAATATATATTGTACATGGAATTACAAGATGAAGTTGGGCAAGAATATTTTGAAAGGAGAATGTGTAAACTAGTAACAATTGTAAAACAATGAAGAAGAAAGATGAATTTTTATAATTAATATATATCATCAAAATTTCAGAATCCTGGACTTCTGCTATACAAGGAACTAATATAAAGGATTTCAGAACCTTTCTAACAAATCTTGCACTCGCAAAAGTAGTAGGCAGCGGAAATGTTACCTTTTCATATATTTCAACTCTATTTCTCTATGTAAACATTTGTGTTGTGAGGTTAAAAAAAATGGACATTCCATCACCTGAACATCGAAAACTAACAAAAATGGACAAGGAACTCTGTACAGGGAGAAACTGAAAAAGAAGAAATGCCAAATTGACGTGGGTTGCCATAAAAAGGTTCGTGCATATGATTAAGACTCTGCAATTGATGTGGACTGTTCCAACAGAAGTATTCTTGAAAGGACCATGCTACATGTACATAAATGTTGACACATTGGTTTAAACCCATATGAGTTAGCAAATTTTGGTATATCGACAACACATTTTTCAATCAACTGCCAATTTTTTGACATATAGGAAGGTGTCCATCAAGGTGTACACTTTGTATATAAGTAATTTAATCCTTCTTGAAAAAATGCCTGTACAGCTGAGTGTAAAAACCCGGGACCATACCAAAATGAAAGCCAATGGGAATTTTCCTTCTTATAGGCCTTCGATGAACCCCAAATTTCCTTTCTACAAAGGATGGTTGCATAAGGACAAAGCAAAACCATTAGCGCGCAACCAGAATAAAATTAGGGTCTGCTATAATACCACAAATTTTTAAGCCATCATAAAAAACCTTAACATTATGGACACCGTGATGAGGAGCCAATTTTCTGCAACTCTATACACTGCACTGGGAACACCTCTTCACTAAAACCCGAGACAAACTCACAACTCCAACTTATCGACAGGTATGAACCTTGTAACCTTACATTTTTCATGCAAATATCCTAAAATGGTGCACCTTCTACCCTGTAGCAAGGGACCTTCTCTTGAATCAACACTAACCACATGAATTATAGAAATCCCTTTTGCTTTTGGTAAGTCTTTCGGATCAAATTTCTCATCGGGATGGTCGGTTGCACAGTCTCACGGCTACCAGGTCATCACCACTCTCAATAGAACAATCTTCGATGCAGACATTTGTGCTTGAATCTGTAAGAAACTGTCTTAGATATTTCTTTCTAAATTTATTCTATAGTGTCTAAGATGATTAGACATGCAAGGCACGGAAACCTTTTGCAATGTTATGCTTAGATTTCTCGTTTTAACTGGATCTATGCCATCAGTATTTGGGCATTGAGAGGTGCCAAGATTGTCATGTCTTTGATCACAACATTTCTGAAAATCCCCAAAAAGTAATCAATTTTGTTGCAGATTAATTTTAAATAAATGTGTCCTAAGAAAATTGTGCATGTGTTGGACGACATGCAGGTGTCAATCTGATTTTAATCCCCACATCAATTTTGTCATGGCTTGAGAAAATATACCTTCTTTAACCAAGTTTATAGCAATATCTAGTAAGATATGAAACTTAATACTCTTATAGATAAGCATGTTGTGGCTACACTCCCGCAGGCTGACTAAGTGGCATCTCCTTGATAATTATGAAATCACACCCTTATTCAAGTGACTCTTATCGAGAAGTATGTTGTGGCTACATTCCTGTAGGCTGACGAAGTGGGTCTCCTTGATAATTATGAAATCACGCCTTTATGCAAGTGACTCTCACCGAGGACACATATTGTGTCCAGGGCATGATTCAAGACTCCATTAAAAAAAAATTCCTTATAAATTTTTTTACATATAAAAGAAAATTATAAATCAAAAAATTTATGGGCTGTGCCCCCGACCACCGGTGGTTGTGGTTACACTCCCACATACTAATATGTGACTATTGCGTCTTCTTGATAATTATGAAATATGAAAGCAAAAGACAATACAATCAAGAGAACTAATTTTCCACATTATTCACTTTCGGCAAAAAGACAAGAAATATTCTATGTATAAGTTAAATTCTGTAGCTCCTTCCTTGCTACAGGGAACCTCAAAATGGGGAATTTTAGACCCATAATTTTGAGATAATCCAAAGCTTATTATGTAGACTTTTGCTTATTGGCACCAACTAGGTGCCGAAAATATGGACTGGCAATCTTTACTTTTGACTTCAAATTTTAATTTTTTGATAGCCAATTTTGTGTTTATCTTTCTGTTACTTGTATAGGCTAAAATGGTTTTGCCTACCAGCACTAACACAAAATAATAAAGCTGGTGTTTACTTTTACACTTACACTTCTAATTCATCACAAAATTAGCTATTCAATGTTCAAATAAATTGTATTTGTAAAATGAGTAGGATGGTTATATAGAAGGTTCTTAAATATCATAATAAATTGTCATCTATTGTATATCTACGAAGTGAAGGATGGGGACATGCAAAAGTATTTTCGAAGTGTGTGTCTTTTACGAAAGAAGAGAGAGGGTCGCAAAAGTGCAATGAGCAATTCGTATGCTTCAAAGTGTAATGTTAAGATAAGAGTACGAGAATAAATGCCGTGGATGAGGAAAAATGGTGTGGGGATAGGGGAGCTCTATCATTGAATCTAAAAGATACGTCTAGATTCTGAGGCCATGAAAGAAATGATAAAAAAAAAAATGTTTTCTACGAGACTTTAACAAAATATATAAAATAATATGCACCATACGTTGACTACAATTAATTTGAAAAACAAAATATTATGTTTCAACTTCATTTAAATAAATTAAAATTTATTTTCTAACTTCTTCCAAAATTTTGACATTAATAAATAACTTTTGAACAAAAAGCTATTTAAAGAAACTTCTAATAACTTATAAAGAGAAAGAACCACTTCACCTTTTGAACAAAAAGCTATTTAAAGAAACTTCTAATAACTTATAAAGAGAAAGAACCACTTCACAATTAGGCACTAAGCATCTATTACAAATTGGATGCATAGTTTCAAAATAAATAAGAATAATAATTGTAATTTTCTTAAATGGATTGAGTGTGGTGGCTGTAAAATTGAAAGTTGGAACTCACCCCACCCCACCCCACATCCACGAGTCATTGTCCCATCTAGAAACCATACTTCTATTTTCTTGACTTTGAATTTTAAAGAAAATGGGTTGCAAATTTGGGGTTGGATTCTTGCAGCCTTTAAGAAGGTCTACTACGTATCTTACCATCTTTTCAACCAAAAAACATCGAATCAATTCTTATTCAAGTTGATGATCTATGAATAGGATTAATGTATGACTTGACAAATTCGATCGAGTCATTTAACTTGCCTTTAATTTGTAAACTGCATAACTATGCTTGATATATCGAACATAATAGAAAATCGATCTTTATGCATGAGTTTGCCTATCGATATGATGAGGCTTGTCTTGTTAAGTTGTCTGCAAGCTATGCTTTTTATGCGTTGAATTTTGAGATAAAAATATATTTAGACATTTTTAATTGGGAAAATTTTGCAGCAAAATGTTTAAGACCTTTCAAAAACTTAAGCGAAATTATTAAAAGATTTTTAGATTATTGGTAGACAAACAGGGGCTTATTTTACCAAATTTAATAACGGACAATTGGATGAAAATCGCTCAGTAATCCTTCAGCCTCACATTTATTAAAAGATTTAGGACACATGTACTAAAATTATACTGTTTGAAATTTAACGACACATTTAAAAAAAAAAAAAAAAAATCTTGGAAACTCTATTGCAAATTCTCCTTTTTAATTTACTAATCAAACATGGTACAAACGTTTGGAACAACTAATGGAAGGCTCTAAAAAAATCTTATTTATATGATAGTACATGTCGAATAAGTAATTATGCCTCTATTTGGTGAGAATTAAAAATTAATTTTTATTAGATTTTAATAAGAATTGATGACATGTACGGTTAAAAGATTGTGGCTTCTATAAAATATGTAATTATAATTTTTTAAACTTTGATTTAGATTAAAATCTTAGATTTTAATTTTTACCAAACAAGGTGATGCAGAAGAATTTGAGTCAGACGAAGCTGAGTTGTTCGATAGCTCGTTGATGGCGCTGAAGTACCATGAGTTGGCGGATCAACATAAAAATGGTAAGTAATCGACAATATTTCCTAATTGGGGCCCTTTTTGACACGTTTTGGTATTTTGATCATAACTTTGATTACGATTATCAGAATCGCGCTCATGACCCAAATTCAGAAAGCTCTTTTCGGCACGCACCGAGCGAAGCTCATTGTGGTCACCAAGCTCTGCTCGGTGCACATCAGTTTCGAAATCAAAATCCATTGTTTTCCCTTCTAAATCCTCAATTTTAGTTATTTTTTCCTTTTTTGGCAATATTTTGTTTGTCTTTTTAACATGGATTACGAACTCGATTTAAGCTAGATTTTTGGGATATTATTTCTTTTATTAGTACTTTCTTTTGGTATGAATATTAAGATTTTGCTATTTTTGGTAAAATTCTGATAATTATGATTTTTTTAGCTATGTAACCCAATTTGTAGGTTATTTTCGTATGTTGGATGAATAATAAATAATTTTCTTGTTTTCTTTGTGTTTTCTCTTGTGTTCTTCCCTTCTACTGCATCCAGCCTGCAGAATGATCATTATTCTGTCCGTCGTTACAAGGCTATATGTGTACTTCAACATTACTCTTCATGTTTTAAATATCTTGAATGTGCTTAATTAATAGATTATGGGTAAGTTGGACTTTTTCAAGCTGTGACATCATCTTCCCCATTTTCTTCGCCCGAGGTTCGTACAATGTGTTTGTCATTATATAAGTTTTATCGCCTTAATTTTTTAATAAACCAACTTTTTGTCCATCATTTGTAACATTCTATTTGTTTTTGAAGGGTGATAATATCATTTGTAAACCAATCCCTTCTTTGGGTTTGGCCACATGAATTATTTAAGCAATAATGCTCCACTTATTTGAGGAAATTAATAAACAAATTATAGGACAAACCTAATTCAACCTTCCCAAGTGGCATATATCTTGACCCATGGGAAAATGCATCAAACAATTGTCAATTTAACACTCGATTCACAAGTTGAGACCCCAATATCATGGTATCTGGAAAAATTTGTACTAATTGAGTATTTTACCACACTTAATCGACTCTAAATTTATTGAATTATGAACGTAGATCCAGCATAACATGCTCATTGCCTCAAAGAGCTAGCAAATGGCTACAAATATTGTTTAGGAGAACATTTATGATATACAAGTATACAACAGTTAAACTGCACTGAAAATTCTAGTTGTTATTTTTTTCTAACAATGACTTGTTACGAAGATTCTAAATTATTCATGTCAATGCCAAAATGGTAATTTAGAATTTGTAATCAACTATACAAAATAAGCAGATCCCATAATATTTATGAGTTACAAGGCATGATCTGAGTCTTCATTCCACTTTGATCTAAGCAACTTTAGCAACATTCTTGCCTTAGTTTTAGTCCTCCCACTGCACTGGCTTTGAAGAAGCAACAGCAATTGAGTTAAAACACCACTAGAAATTGCTTCTTCTCTAGCAGTTTTCGAATCAACACACATAATTAGTAATGAATTTACAGCACTCTCACTTCCCTCATGGTCTGATACTCTGAAAACCAACTTGACTAATGCATTTACACCAGAGGGGTGATTGATAATCGCCTGTTTTGCGCACTCTACGGTTAAAAGATTCTCAATTATGGACACTGCTTTCGGCGCTAGGCTTCTTTTGTGTTTTTTGGACCTTGAAATATATTCCACAAGTTCTTCAACTGCACCTTCTTTTACTAGCTTTTCACGATTGGATTCTGTCGAAGATAATGCTGATATGGCCTTGATCCCAGCTTCAGCAGCCTCGGAATTGTTATGAACAAGATGAATTATTTCTTGCAAAAGATTGACTGATTTTCCAAGTTTATTGCAAAGTTCTTTTGTCTCTAAACCTTTTGCAATTGCCTCCACCAAATGACACAAGCAATTCTTGATAGCCGTGTTGCCCTTTTCAAAGAGAAAAACAAAATAAGCAAATTTAGACTCCTCTTTGAGCATGTTTATGGCCCCCAAGTCACTAAATGGCAACAACTTAAGCGCACAACTAAGTGCTTTTTCTACAAACCTCAAATCTTCTTGAAACTGTAAACCTTCTGAATTTCTGAAAACCACTTCTAACAGTAAACAAAAGAAGTCTAATTGTATCAAACAAGAATTCTGCAGGGGTAGCTCATCTGCCAAAGCGTGGATGATATCCAGTATCTCAAGCTTATTCTCCAATGTGGATTCATTCGACTCAAGATTGTGCTTGATTGCAGCAATCGAACGATCAGAGTTGATTATTTCAAGGTAAACAGGATCGATTTGAGTACCTGAATTGAGCCATTGATCGATCAAATTCCGAAGAGTGTTATTCGGTATTATAGAAGGATCGTGGAGTTTCTGCATTGTGACTGGACATGTTAAGTTCCCAGCTGCTAGCCATTTTTCTATGCTGGACCTATCATAGGTTTGTCCTGTGCACAGAGTGACTGGATCTCTAAACAAATCTAGACTTATGGGGCATATAAACAAAGGAGGTATAATCATTTCAGCTCCTTTCATGAACAATCAAGAAACCAAAATAACAGCAAAAAAAGTTTCTATATTAGATCAGATTCTGGACCTTCCCTTTCCATGAGATTGGATCCAGCCGAAAGTAGAATGCTAACTCACTTCTTGGTATCCAATTCGACCCCAAAAAAGAGAAAAAAACTATAAATAGAGAGAGATGGGTAAAGAGATAAGAAGAATGTTGTCCTGGTGGGACAAAGGCGGGGTGTTTGAGGGTGACTTAGCTTGTAAATTTGCAGTACATACTGAACACAAACACATGGGTAAACAAAAGCCAATGGGGGAATTAGAAGAGAATACCAATATTTCAAACACTTATCCCCTTCTACTTGGGGTGGGGGAGATGCCAAAGGGATTTGTAAATAATAATTATAGAATAATGAAAAGTGGACCTACTTTTTCTCGGCTTAATTACTAGATATGTGCCAGTCAAACTGAACCACTCTAGAAAACTAAATGTTATTGTCTATGAAAGTTTGAACAAACCAAATAATAGTGACAGGTTTGAATTGAATTCTTAGCTAGATGGAGCTAGAGACGATGACAAGGTACTTTGTAAGAAGAGGAATTGTCGAGCAAGTACAAACAAAATTTCATATCCATTATACATGGATGAACGAGGACCTACAATATTACTATTGAACGAAAGAATATGAAAGATATAATAAAATTTATTAATTGTCGAGTCAATTCTAATTAAATTAAGCTACAATACGACAGTAGAGCGTGTGAAGGTATTAAAATCAAGTCTCGACAAAACATGATCATCATGAATCCAAGACAATACCAAATTAAAGAATAATCAACTAAATGGATTCCACTACAAATATTCCCAATTTTGACTATATGTATTCTCTTAACTTTTGCAGACACCCCATTGAAAATTATTCACAACAAAAATTTCGTCAAAATTGTAAAAATGTAAAAAGAACAAGATCTCATTATTTGATTCTCATTCCCTTTGTTTCATCAGCTCAATGCATTAATCTATAGGGGCCATAAAGTAATTCCACATTCACTTTTAAGTAATTATTATGAGAATAAGAATTTGGGTAATTATATTCACACCACAATTTTTATTTATTGCATCACATTTTAATTGTTCTTAAGATTTTAAATTTTTGCTCATTATAAAATTTATTTCTTTAACGACTTTTCATATCATTTTTATCATCAAACTTTTCATAAGTTAAACACATTTTTTTTATTTTATAACATTTCTATGTCCAAAAGTTCGTTGAAATGACATAAAACAACTTATATTTTCATCATATTTTTAAAAAATATATAAAAAGTGAAAAATATATATATTTTTCCCTCATTCCAAAGCATGAAAATAAAATATTTTGATATAAAATCATAATCAAGGATGAGGTGTACTAATTAATGGAATGTTAAATATAATAATTCAACGAAGAAAAGTTAAGAAAATAATTGTTACAATGATCGAAGATTGAAGAGTTTAACGTCAATTAGAATGTGGCGTATCAAATAAAAATTGTGGTGATAATATTACCACCCGAAGAAATTTTTTTTTTCCCTTTTTATGTAGGAGTATAAGAGATTATTAAGTTGAAGGTTTGACTTTAAATCGAATTAGACCTCTATCGCTATAGAATATTTGACCATCCTACATATCTATAATTAATTTAGAAGTTAGGTTAGTCTAACTCAATTTTTTTTGTTATAAATCCTTGAAAAAAAAAAAAAAAAAATCTCATCATTTGCCTTGGTGGATAGAAGAAATGACTCTTTCGACCTGAAATCTTTTTAAATTCATGTGCGACATAATTTTTTAAATGGTAGAACTTTTGCAGGTAGTGTGAAGCCAACAACTTTCTTGATTATTGTTCAAGCGTCCATTGCAAGTTGGAGAGAAGATCTAAGTGAATTGGTGACTCAAAAGTAGGCACTTTTAAAGCTAATTATAGTTCACTCTTTAATTTTAGTCGTGGCCTTTAATTCTCCATAGCTTCATTCAACTCCTTTAAAAATTAATGCCAACTAGAGTAAAGATCTAACAAGAATCATAGGTAATTGATCTTATAATACTTTTAAATAATTAATTTTCAAAATATTTGTTATTAGGGATTTTTTTTCCCCCGCCGTTTGTGCTTCTTGAAGATCAGTAAAGGAAAAACGATGGGATACACAAGTGATTAAATATAAACTTGAAGGACTTGAGTTGTAATTCTTGAAGTGGTTTAATTTGCTTAAAAAACACGAATTTAAACATTGAGGAGATTCTTTTAAGATTCATATGATTCACTAGTATTTCGTGAGACTTTTTCTCCTTTGTACGATTTTAAAGAGATATGTGAGACTTTGTAAAATTTTTGATAAATGTCCGAAGGGAATGCAAGTATTTGTGCTATTTTAAAGAGAGGTGAGATTTTGTAAAATTCTTGAGCCGAAGCACCTAGTTCATCATCCTCGCAAAAGTACTAGGGCATTTTGTAGGTCTCACAAAATCCTATCCCTCAGCTCTTCTAAGGTTTACATATTTTCTTGACTACCCTGAGGTTCTTGTTTGAAGTCATTTATTTATCACTGAACAAGTCACCCTCAGTCACTGCCATAGTTGACCCAGTATCAACCTTCTCTTACAGATCCTCGCTTCTATGAGCCAAATCACTCTCCTCAGGAGCTATCTCCTTGACATCCTAGGAGTTAGCAGGTATGAAAGGGTCCCCTATATATGTTATTAGTAAATCGCTATCTACTAGGAGTTATCCTACTAAGTAGCACTTCTGCTATTCAATCATAGAATCGATTCGGATCAAGCTAAGGAGGTAAGCCTATATATGTTATTAGTAAGGCGCTAACGCCCTATCTATAGTAAGGGGTCCTACAGCTCGATCTACTAGCTCTCTTCGATCCTACTAGGTCAAGACCTTCGCTTTAAGTAGGTTGGGCTAGGTTTCGATAAATGTTCGACGGGAATGTAAGTATTTGTTGTAGAGTCTGGGTCAAATCATGTATTTTCTACATTTTTAATGGCTAGATCTACTCTCCTTTCAAAAAAGAAAATAAATAGAGAAAAAAAACCAAGAAATTGTCAATCCCTTTCAACGATTTTTATTGTAATCCCTTTCACCAATTATTGAGTAGAACAAATGATGATATCGAAATATAACTTTTAATTTATTATTCTTAAATGAAACTACGACAACAAATTATTATAATTAAATAAATAATTAGTAGAACAACCAACTACTACAAGAAATTAATAATTGTTAGAAAGGTCTTGTTTTGAACATACAAAAAGTCTATTTTTAAGTTTTTGACTAAGTGTTTGTTCGGGAAAAAGTTGATATCAAAATCAAAAATTAATTTTAACCATACGTTTCACGAGATTCCACAAATAAAACTAAGCATTTTTTTTTTCTCATTCGGAAGGCTCAGTCCTTCACTATGACTTCCATGATGAGAACAACCTTCGAAGTTCATGCGTGCCAAGTTATCATTGTAGCTAGAATTTTTATTAACTTTACAAGCACACGTTTATCATTTTTTTTTATCAAAAGCTTCGACAAATAACTCCAAACCATGTTTAAATGATGGTCTCTTTTCGGTAAGCCCAATTCACTTATTTGAGCGGCCTTTGTTAGGCTTGTGTTGGACCAAGCTTGGATAAAAAGGCCTCAATTTGTTATGTAAAGCACATTGTACTAAACAATGATTTGTAGTTTAAAATCCATTTGGAAAGAATTTGTTACGATTTAATTTATAAATAAGTAGAATTGTGAATAACTAAATAGTATTTATACATTCATTTAAATGTATGGTTAAAAATTAAATTAAATTATTTATAAGTTTTGCCAAATGAAAGTTTATCTACGAAGCTATAGTCTTGCTTAATTTCTAAAAAAAACTTTGGTTTTACTTGTAAACATAAATTTCGTGCAATTAAATCCAAATGTGACGTGATTAAATAGCGTGTAGCTAAAATTAATAGTTGACTTAAACGTCAACTTTTCAACAACTTTTAAATATTTTCAAAATGTGTATGATTTTTTATTTCTTTATTCAGAGTCCGTTTAATATGATTTTTGTTTTTACTTTTTCTTTGCGTAGAAAATTATTTGGAGGAAGTTATCTTAATTTTTATTTGAAAATTAATTTTTAAAAGCACGTCTTATTTCAGAATTGCTTTTAACGAAAGTTGCAAAGACCAACTTCCTCTAAAAGTACTTTTGATTATCGAAAGTACTCTCATAAAAATTAGTCAAACATCAAACTGTAAGATTTACTGAAAATGGTTAAACTTAGAAAAATTTACCCACTACGAAGACACGAGAAAAAGAAAAAAAAAATGTGGAAAAACTCACCGAAAAATAGAGCGAGAATTAAACACAGAAGGGCGAGAGATGGTTGCATCAATTGTACGAACCTTGCGGTTAAATCCTACAACACTCGCACCCATATCAAGGCCCCTACTATTCTTCTCTGTCCCTTCACAGCTGCGTGCAGTGAGAAGAGCATCTATTTCAATGTCTTACGACAGACAACTTGCTGCTGCCAAGAAAGCAGCCGCTCTTGCTGCTCGCCTTTGCCAGGTTAATTGTTTTATTGATGATTTATTCTCCTGTTTCATCTTCGTTTAATTTCGTGCTTTTTATTGGATTTCAGTTATTCTTTAGTGTATTTATTGCTAATTGAAGATTTTTTTGGTAATTTAGTGATACCCAGATGAAAAAAATTGCTTTATTTGCGCATCTTTTGGTGAATTCACAATGCCCAAATGGAATAATGGAGAATTTGTGATATTGGATTATGTAGTGGACTTTTTGGTCTTACCATTGCACGGGTTAGGTCTAGTTCTGTCGGAAAGTATGTCTTCAGCATTAAAGGAATTTTCTTTCTTAGCCATTCTGAGTTTGGATGTTTTAAGGAAGCGGTACGAACTGGAAATGTAAAAAATTCAGATCAAGGGACTATATAGTTTATTGATTGAAAATCAAGGATGAAATTTTTACGTGTACAACCAATGAATATTGCACGCAAGTTAGAAGTATATAGGTTAAGATAATCTTTACTGCACAATTGGATGTAATTCGTGTGAACCTACTAATTTCTGCAGTCGTCCAGTATGCAAGTTGACTAACACGCATTGCTGCTTCTTTCTACAGAAGGTACAAAAGGCATTGCTACAATCAGACGTCCAATCAAAATATGATAAAACTCCTGTAACAGTGGCTGATTACGGTATGCTAATCAACTGCTAGATCTGTTCATCTAAGATTTGCACTTTGTGGAACTTAATTTTGGCAATCATTGTTTCTTTTTTTTTTTTTTATTTAATGAGAAAATTGTATAGTTACCATTTTGCTCTTTTTAAATTTGTCAAGATTGGTCAAAGTCTATTATTCTTGGTCAACTAACGGTCCCGTCCATTTGGATCTCTGCTACATATTTCTGAAAGGTTTGAGACTGTGGCTGTCACAAATTAATGGTTAGGGTAAAGTCTGCAAAAATCTGAAAAGTTTGGGATCGTTGTTGCAATTTTCTCCAATTAAAATCTAATTAGAATATCTATATATAAATACATATGCAAAATAATGGACATGTAAAGAAATAGAGTAATTTAATTCGTGTTTTTACCTAGAAATCGATCGATATTATTTTGGAATATTGAAATTGTAATATCACTCTTTTTTGGTGCAATTAATATTCTTTTAGAATATTAACAATGTTGTGCCATTTCAGGAGCATAAACAAATTATTGTTTAGAAACATTAACTCTTCAGAAGTATATTTTATAATAGAATATTAATTATTTACGGAGTTATACTTCTTGTGGAGCAACAATAAGATATATTATCAATTTTTTTTTTAAAAAAAAAGAACATCTAAAGTTATTTAATTAGGTAAAAATATTAATTTCCATACAAACATGATATAAATTATATAAATATTAATTACCAAAAATGCATTAGGAAAAAAATCTTCATATGCTAAAGTTAATAGCAGAATTAAATTCACGTCTTATTAAATATATTAACATAGATAATAAATCAATGCACGTGAATTCCACTATATGGCATGCACGTGAATTGCACTTAAATTAATTCCACATATACAAAAGTTAAAGGTAGAATTAAAGGAGGAACTAATGTGTGAATACTATTTGGCATAATTGATTGTGTATAAATTTACTTAATAAACCATGAATTAATGTGTACATATTACACATGCAAACGTGGATTATAATTAATATGCATACAAATGAAAAGCAGATAAAGAAGCAACTTCGTTATTATACATATGTATATAGAAAAAATTTATATGTCACCAAATTAATTTTGGTACACGTGACAGATGATTATGTTTATAGTTTATAGAAATTATTACTTTCTAACTAATTCACTTTGATTTTAAAAGAATCGTAGTGATAATGTATTATGAAAAGAGAAAAAGAAGAAGAAAGTAGATAAATTAATAGACTTGTTTGTATTTATTGAGAATGATTAGATATATAATGATAATAATTTTTAGGAGTGCAGTGATGCAATTATCATTCACTAATAAATTTACTATTTATAATATTATATTATTAAAAACCAAAAAGATTCTCACGTGCCTTGTTTTTCAAAGAAAAGAGCCCAGCCGCCTATTTTTTCCAAAGAAAAACGGTCCTATCGCTTCATCTTCGATGATTAAACTTTTATCCTCAACTTTAAATTGACTAAAACCAGCGAAGACCGTCACTAGGTTACTTGGCTCTCAACTAAACTGGTCAGTTTTGAATATAATAAATATGACAAATTTCTTCAATCCAAGTTATTTATTTTCAACTTTCGCTTATAAAAAAATTATTAAGTTGAAAAATTGGTTGGTTATTTACTTATTAGTAGTAACGTTTTGAGCTTATTCAAACATGTTTAAAATAATCAAATTAGGCTTGAATGCGTGTTCGAGTGTTGTTTCATTTTTAAAAGCGTTACTTGTCACATCACTTACGACTTATCGTGCATAATCGAGTTGAGATGAACTGTTTATCAAGATAACATAAGAATTATTCTTTTTATTTAGTATATTACACCAAGCTTGCATTAACGAAACTGGCCAAAAAATGTTGCAAGAGTTAATACTTGATTGATGAAATTTTAAAATAAAATAAAATATATCTTTCTAAAATAAACATGTCTTTTTATGTAAAATTTGGATGTGCAGGAAGAAATATAAAAATTACTTTGTCCCGTTCCTCTAATAACTGAAAGTTATATATTATTTCTAAAACAATTTAATTTTTCTCCATTCTCGTGTACACTAAATTCATTAACATTATTACTCATGTTTTTAGCCTATTTTAAACCTACAAAAGCTTTGTCAAGGTTTTTACTTGCAACTTTTACATATTTACACAGTATTCTAAAAAACATAAAGTGTGGCTAGGTGTTGTGGGGAAAGTTCAAGTTTTGCGAGCTTAAGTGGGACTAAGTGAGGTTTAGGCGTAAAAAAACGTTTTCTTATTTTGAATTTTTAATCATTTTAAAAATTATTTAACAATTAAAATAATACATATCAAATATCTAAAATTATAAAATACTATATTTACTTAATAATTCCTACCATTAATCAATTATACAATTTTTAATAATTAAAATAATACATATCAAATATCTAAAATTATAAAATACTATATTTACTTAATAATTTATACCATTAATCAATTATACAATTTTCAAGTTTTCAAAATGCAAAATTTAGAATATTTTTCATACTTTCAATTTTCAACTAGACAAGCTATATTTAATAGATTTATAGAAACTTCATACATGATTTTGGAGTTTGCAATAAAATAACGAGTTACATAATGTAGATAGTATCATAGCTTACATCTTATTTAACTATTTAGATAAAGTCATATTAATTTTTTGTACAAATAAAATCTTTTAAAAATTTGAAATTAAAGTCAAATGAAAAGTTTTTTTTAAGAATAAAAAAATTAATAAGCTAAAGTCAAATAAAAGACTTCTAAAAAATAAGAAAAACTTATAAAGCGAGCATAGGGAAGACGAAAGAGAATAAGAAAAATTTCAGCTACTTAGGAATTGGAAAAAAAAAAGCGTCTAAACACGAAGCGATGTGTTTTGCCTGAACTTTGAGCTATTTACAATATAACATTGAATTAATAATTATATAATTTTATACGTAAATTAATAGCTATTTTCAATGTAACTATGCACTATTAACATTTTTTAAAATTTAATAGCACACATTCTGAGAGTATGTGTTATCGACAAGAAAGAAATAGTATTTTTAAAAAAATGTTTCCCAAGTTTTTATAATCTCCTATTCTATGCTTGTTTTCAACCCCTCAAAGCATTTCGTCGATTACTATGCACTTCCCTGTCTTTGGATGCCTAGGTGTCAAAGCATTTCGTCGATTACTACCCTAATTACTACGTAATTTTGACATTAATAAAGTATTCCATGCGTTAGCACTACATACTTTCTATTTTTGAGGATGAAGATTGGTTTATCCACTTCCTAAATGTTATCTGTGGTACCACTTGTTGATTGAATAAAATACCATGCATATTTTGTAAAAAGAAAAAGAAAGAAAACATATGAGCTTGGTAAGCAAGAAATGAACTTTTCTTATTCCATTAGTCACGAGATTATCAATTATTTGATGTGACTAATTTGACCTATATAGCACTTGCTAAGCAAGAAAATCAAGAATTAGATTTTTAACAATGTTATTCCCTTCCCCACCCATTTATAAGTACTGATTCTTCTCGGCTTACTCCGTTAGTTTAAAGCAATCATCTTCAATATTCTTCAACCATATATATTCTGTATACCAAATTTGATCAGCTTAATTTGTACCATGAATAAAGATCAAACTGCATCTACAAGGTCGTGTTCTTTAATTCCCCTAGTGGCATGAATTCTTGATGTTCTTTTACTTGTTTTCAAATCTGATAGCCCAGATGGAGATGAAACTGAGTCACAAGACATGAAAAAGGATGCTGCAACTGAAAGTAACGTGATGGCTCAAAAGCATTTTCGACAAATTCAGTAGGTTCAAGGCGCTTGATATCACAGCAAGTGCTAAGAATTAGGGCATGCAGGCTTTGTGATGTGAACTCAGCCAAGATTTGATCTTGGGAGCCCACGAGCAAGTTGAAACTAACCCAAAAAAGCTAGAAATCACGTCTCGCAAAGAGCAACCTAACCCGTTGTTCGACCTGTACCAAAAACCGAGATTGCGCGTAAGAAATCCGACATGTTGATTACCTGGAACAAGAACCGTGAAGTGGGAACACAACAAAAGGATTGCGACACCTTTTGATAAGTTCAAGATATATGGGGGCCAAACGGGGGCTTAATTTACGGAAGGGAGGAGTAAAATTTGTTGATGATGAGTTTACCACTTCTCCTGTTTAATAAAAAGGCACTCATAAGCTACTTGAAAAAGTATTATGACAAGAATCAATTAATTTTATAAGGGTGCTAAACAAGGCATGTAATGAAAATCAATGGAACTTGTTGCAGTGCCATACTTCGGAGAATCAGTTTCAGTTAGGCAATAAAAATTGCTTTTAAAAGCTAAAGCAGTTCCACATGATCCTTCGTTAAATGCACTTGAAGTTTACATATTATGCCTACAAATATCAATTTCCATGATGAGGCTGGCCATTAGACTCCGAGAGACCAAATGCAATCCAATTTTCTCAATTTGACAGTGCTTGGATTTAATTTGCAGGTTCACAGGCTGTTGTTAGCTATATTCTGGAGAAAGAGTTGCCATCAATGTCATTTTCATTAGTGGCTGAAGAGGTAGTCTTAGAACTTGGGATTGGTTTTTATACTGGTTATTGAAAAAATATCCGTATTTGTGAACCTATTGATCTAATGATGTGGCCTATTTTGGCTTCTCTCTTCATTACTCTTTCTACAAGGTGGTTTATTTCTTTCTTTTTCCAGGAAATAACATTTTAAAGCTTATTCTCCCATCAAACATGTGCAAGTTATTTATATTTTTCTGTTTGAATGGAGTATATGAAGATTGAGTATTTCTAGGATTCAGAAGACCTCCGCAAAGAAGAAGCCGGGGGTACTCTAAAGCGCATAACGCAACTTGTGAATGAAACCCTTGCCAGTGATGGAATGGCAGATGTGTTGCCTTTATCTGTGGAAGATGTACTTGTTGCCATTGACAATGGAAAATCTGAAGGCGGTCCTCATGGTCAGCACTGGGTTTTGGATCCTATTGATGGCACCAAAGGGTGAGTTTGTAGATTGAACTAAATTTCCTCTTGGCTTGATGTGATTGCAGAAGATTTAGTTTTATTAGGCCTTTCAGTAGATAAATTGCTAAATTAAATGAAATGGCATATAATAATAAATTAGTCGACTTGAAGGTCATACAAGACTTGCAGGCCTGCTGCCTCAGTTGTTCCAAATTTAGAGAAGAAATATGTTCTTCGTAATTGTTTTGAACTACCAAGGCAACATACTAAGACACTGAGTGGCACATTCTTCATTCAATCAAGGCATAATTTTGAAATTTAAGTCATATGGTCAGAGAGATACTTGAATAACTGTCAGGATAAAAATTAAAAAGTAGTAAAAGAACCTAGAAGATTAGGCCCTTGTTTGGTCCCCATTATTTCCAAAATAAATTTCTCTCTTATTTTCAACTACTCGTTCTTCAATAAAATAATATTACACGCAAACCCAAAATTTTTCCTTATTTTTTAACCACACATTCTCTATCAAAATACTATTCCAAAATGCATTTTGGGCAAAAAATGGGCATCAAATAACGGGCTATAGATAAGATTCAAACGTGCTCTCTCTGACTCTCCNGATTTTTAAAAAAAGTACAGTCAAGACACTTTATTGACACATTGATTAAATTTTTAAAAATTCTTCATTTATGTAGTATAAATTTAGTTTTATACTTGTTATTAATTTTTTTTGTTGAAATTTTTTAAACAAAAATACCTATTTGTTACTTGCTAATAATTTCAAATTAACAATATATAATATTTTTAATATAAAAAGAAAAATGATTACGGTAGAGTGTTCGAGAAGCGTCGATATCGACTTGTATCCGACACGGACACGCTACCCTAATTCAAGTGTCCGTGCTACAGAGAAACGGGCTATAGATAAGATTCAAACGTGCTCTCTCTGACTCTCCCCACCTCCTGTGCGCGCACACTTGCACACACAACTATATGGGTTTAAAAGCGTATAATATTGGAAGTATATAAATCTTGAGAGCCCATTGTTAGCATTGATGACTTGTGCCTGCACTATTGCAGATTTTTACGGGGAGACCAGTATGCCATTGCATTAGCATTGTTAGATGAAGGGAAAGTTGCGTTGGGAGTGTTGGCCTGCCCAAATCTTCCTTTATCATCTGTTGCCAGCCCTAATCAGCTCATTTCTAAAGATGATGTTGGTTGTCTTTTTTATGCCCAAGTTGGTAGCGGAACTTATATGCAGAGTCTAGATGGATCCAAGGCAACGAAGGTTTGTATCCTTACACGATTACTTTAACTGATACTTCAACCAGACATTGAAATCCAATTTTCCTATTGTCTTTCAGGTACATGTTTCTGCAACTGAAAACCCTGAAGAAGCATCATTCTTCGAATCTTTTGAAGCAGCACATTCGATGCATGACTTATCTGGTTTGATAGCCAAAGTACTCTCTCTCTCTCTCTCTCTCTCTCTCTGATATGTGTGCGTGCGTGCTCGCTTTTATATTTTTGCAAAAAGCTTGTAATTTTGTATTTGATGATAGAAACTCGGTGTTAAAGCACCTCCTGTTAGAATAGACAGCCAAGCAAAGTACGGGGCTTTGTCTAGAGGAGACGGAGCAATATACCTGCGTTTCCCTCACAAAGGATACCGAGAAAAGATATGGGACCATGCAGCTGGATACATAGTTGTTGCAGGTTTATTAAATCTTCTTATCATTTTATTAATCATTGTTCTTGATAGCAGAATCATATCATTGTTCACAAATTTTGTTTATCTGTAGTAACAACTGATCTCCCATTAGTTAATTGCATATGTTACTGTAAGTTTAGAATTAAAACAAAGAATGTGTATAATGTTCAGAAGTCTGACAATCTAGCTGCTACTTTGGGACTAGCAAATTATATGAACTGCTAGAGGAAGGATCATTGATCCATCATCCAGACGGTATAATTAGACTGAAACTGAGCTAATTGGATATTGTTTCCGTTTTATGATGTATGTTCATATTTAATTTTTTTTGTCATGCAACAAATGGTTTATTGTGTTTGCATGTTTCCCTTAATAGTTATATTCACATTATGAATACAAAAGGATCTCAAATTATGTGCACAAAAAAGAACTTCTGATGTTATTAAATAGATATGTAATTAATTAATTAAAAAGATGCACGTGACATATATTGATCCACGATAAATTTTTGCTAATGTTCACGAATCTGGTTTTGTAGAAGCTGGAGGTGTGGCCACAGATGCTGCTGGAAATCCTTTGGACTTCTCAAGGGGAAGATATCTCGACTTGGACACTGGCATAATAGTTACAAATCAGAAGTTGATGCCGGCTCTCTTGAAGGCTGTTCAGGAGTCTCTAAAGGAGAAAGCTTCGTCCTTGTGATTCTATTTATGAATGGGTAGTTATAACTGGACAATAGTATTTGCAACGCGATTAGGACAGTTCATTTTGCAGTCGTAAGTGAGGGCACAGTTTGCTCAACTGCTGTACCTCGTTCTTGAATAACAATGATGTTCCTAAATAGTTGCAAATCAACTCAGTCATCACCAAACTCCTTTATCAAATTGTCTATCAAGAATCTTGACGTTTAAATTGTTCTGATTTACATTATTCTTTTATTATTTATATATGTAAATTACCTCTGCCATACTCGTGGCATGTCTGGTAAAGAGGGTACTGATAGTATTAAACAAGAATGGAAAATTTTACCATCCCATTTAGTACCGTACCAAATATGAACTTGTAGAGCCCTAAGATAGCTGTAATTATCATCAGCGCTGGTTGACAAACTTTACAGGTTGTTGGCATAGGGGTATCCACTTTCAAATGCATTAAAGTGAGTTTTTAATAGTTTTGCAACTGACAATTTTAACAGCATTTGAGTTTGGGTCGACGGAATACGAAAAGCAACATGACAAGAACGGGAACGGAGAAACAGTCTTATATTTGTGCTCGTCGAGGCCTTCATAAAAATTGTCGACAAGAAGCTTAAAATATAACATAAGATATGCAATTATGCTGTCATCTACCATTGTAAGACAATATACTTGCCCTATACAATTTCACACCAAGGGTGTAAGGCCTATTTATAGAGGGGTGCCCATATAGAATCTAATAGATACAATGAACATACACGATATAGGGCATCATCTGGATTTCACAGAGAATGTATGTGCTGGACTTTCTTAATAGCTTCCTTAACCTTATCTGATGGCTCTTCATAGAGGAAGGCCGGGTCGTCAAACTCCGTGGCCAGGCTCGGCTCCCCAAGAAAGGCACGGAATGAGTCAGCAACTGAATGCGAAAGAGAACTGAGGTTATACCCTCCTTCAAGGAAAAACACACAGCGACCCCTACATAAATCTTTGGCTAGTTCCTTAATGCTCGAAGCCAACATGTAATATGTTCCTGTTGTGAATTGCAGATTTGCTAGTGGATCCAACACGTGTGCATCGTATCTGGACGAAAAATTCATAGACCTCATATAATATATACAAGCAGCACGAATACTTTTAGCTAAATTGACAGGGAATGATAAGAGATCAAAAGAAACTTGAGTTCTGAATATACCAAGAAAATATATGAAAACATTACTCACCCAGCTGACACGAGAATTATATCCGGCTTGAACCTCCTAGCACATGGTACAATAACTTCATCGAAGACAGTTTGCATGGCTCTATCACCCGATCCTCCTGGTAAAGGCAGGTTAAGCGTTGATCCTTCACCATCTCCATGACCTATCTGATTTATTTTACCAGTGCCAGGATAACTCCCATCCTACATTAGATATAAATCAAATTATAAAGTGGAGACAGCATAAAAATAGTGATAGAGATTTATCAATCAAGCTCAAAAACTTAAGATCTGTGCATGCTAAAGTTAATAATGCAATCCTGCTTAGGGAATCTCTATTACTTCAATTATATATTCTGTTTTGCCCGAAATAACAATCTAAATATTTAGAAATATACGCTTAATATTGAAAAGGTGGTATTATGCAAACTAAATAGCTGGCAATGTCAACATCTCTCAGAAAGATTAATACAAGGCTTACAGTGCAGTTGCTTGCTAAACATGGGTAAATATTTTCAGATTATCAGTAATGTATTAGCTAAATATCCAAAGCTACATTATCTTGCTAGCAGATCAGAAATTATCAATTTAGAAAACATAAAAGAAAAAAGTGTAGTGCAAGTTAAGTGAAATCCTTTTTCTTTTCACAACGAAGTGTTCCTTTTCTTTCCCTAGACCTATGACTTGTTCAGTGCTGCAAACAACTAGCTTTATGCGCGTGATTATGAGAGAGAGAGAGAGAGAGAGAACAGGAGGTTCCAAGCTGAGGAAGAAGAAGCATAGCAAGGAAATAAAGTATAATACAAACCCAATCACACTAAAGAAATATTTCTATATGTTGAAGCTCAAATAATAGAACAGGCAAGAAAGACATTTTTGTCATCCCACGAGGGGAATGACTATCCAATACAAAAACTTGGCTCAGCCATTGAGCAAAATGATAAGTTTCTAGTAAATGGGTAGGCCAATAGGCAAAAAATTATGTTTCATTTGTAACCATTGTAAGCTTCCTGCACAGAATGATGGTTACTTGTTTAAAATTTTCTCTCCAATTGTTCCAGTATTTTCAGAGGAGTGCACAATTTAGGCAGGAGAAGCAGAAATTTTACATGAACTATATTCTAGTTTTGCATGATCTAGGATATCTCAGACCTAACTTTGAAACTTCGAATGGAATAAATTTATGACATCTCATTAAGCTTCATAGTTTCCAAGAAATTATACTAAAATATGAATATAGTGGTAAGGCATAGTTTGGGAATTTAATTATAGCATGGCTTACTTGGTGAGTAGAAAGAAAAAATATATCAGGGTCTTCATAGAAGGCATCATTTGTCCCATTCCCATGATGAACATCAAAGTCAATGATAAATACACGCTTCAATCCATGTACACGTTGGGCATAGCGAGCCGCTATAGCCACATTTCCAAACACACAAAATCCCATGGGTCCCTTGGGAATAGCATGGTGACCAGGAGGCCGTACCAAAGCAAAACCAACTGGAGGATCATGCCTAAATTTTGATGCCGAAACCTGCAACATTGGGCCACAGAAATAATCAGGGTTTCCAGGAATAGGTATCTCCATCTCTTTATAAAAGAGAAACTTTCATATCCTTGACAAAAATAACACAGAATTAATTCAAATAAAAAATGTATATATAAATAATAGTATAATGGGGAAAGGAAAGATCATCACAAAAGCGACTAACGTATTAGATTGAGACATCACCACTGAATCAACCAGCGAAATTCCAGCACCAGCTGCCAATATTGACTCATGGAATGTCTGTATAATTGAGAATGTCAAAATGAGAAATAAATACATCATTAGCACATCATCATTGGCAGATACAATTACTTGCCAGAAATAAACGAGAGGATATATTCATTTAAACTTGGTGTTCTTTACGTGCAGGCCAGATTCTTTTTTTCATCAAATTCCTTACATGTGCACTATTTTCACAAAATAGTGCCGAGACTTGATTACAAGACTTTATTTACTCTCATACCATTTTGAATTGTCTCGTCTAAATGCTTTATACTCTTAGAGAATGGGTAAAATTATTATTTTTAATTTGGACATCAAACAAAAATTGTCCAAGAGAAATTATTATCATGTATGTATAATTAGTAGTTATAGAAAATTATTATTAGAAGTTGTATACAAATCATAAGTGATGAAAATTTCATTGAAGACTTGCGAAAAGTACACACTAATTTTAGATATAAAATTAAGAAATAAATTCTGATTTATTTTCTGACCATAACAGGTTTAAGTTAAGAAATTTACAATTTTATTATTTCGGAAACTTGCTATTTTAGTTAAATTTTATAAATAGGACTAGTGTTTTTGAATAATGTCGACAATTGATTTGATTGGTTAGTGTACTGATACAGTTCAAAATGGGGAGAAACTACAGTTCAAAAGTGTGTTCTCACCGTGGCAGTAGCGTAAGTTGGTCCAGAGCCATCAATAAAAATAAGACCTTGTTCTGAGGCCTGAGCCATTGCCTATAGAACACAACAGAGAGAGAGATCAGATAACTATAGTTCCACATTATCACATTAACGAAAAGGGTAAATTAGCCTTTTCCAAATTTAAAGTTATAATGGCTTCATCCTTCATGATGAAGCAAATTAAAAATTAGTAAGGATACGACCCTGAAAATACCACCAAAAAGTTAAAATAAGATTGAATAGAAATAAAGCTAAGACTAGTCACTGAGAAGTTCATCTAAATAGGATTACGTATAAATGATAAATCAGACAATCACATGCTTATTCTTTAGTCGAACATACTAACAATTTTTCAAAAATATTTCATATCAATTAAAGACCAACTTCAAGAGATAAAGAGCAATATAAATATACCTTCTCAAGTCCAGACACATAAGCTCTTTCATGAACACTTGCTATATCATCTACACTAGCAGATCTGAAACTTTGAAGTTCAATAATCTCTGTGCCGCGGTACTGAAACACAAGACGGCATGATGAACAAGAAGGTGATCTTATGTAACTTTGAAGAGAAAATTAAAAAACCAAGAACATAATTTCCCCCACTTAGAACACAATAATGGAAACTTTGGACCAAAATGGAGGATCTGAAGCTAATATATTAGATATTCATAGTAAGAAAAAAATTGATAAATTGCTAAACATGTTTTGCAAACAGGTTGACAAAATCATCTAGCTATGCAAAGATGTGAAACTAAATGCGTAATCACTTCTGTACCTTTGAAGTCAGTTCCATCTTTTCAAGAGCATTCACAATGGCAGGAACCCTGGAATTGCATTCAGGGTGCGACTCCTGATATACGGAGTTAATTAGAGAGAGAGAGAGAACTGAGGAATATTTAGGAAGAAGCAATGAAGAAAATCTTCAGAAACACTCAAGTGATAAGCTGAATAATTTGCATAATTAAAAGATCTGAACGAAATTGAGAAGAAGAAGAAGAGAACATGGTGCCTGTGTTGTTCTCTTCCTCATACAATGAGAGAGAACAAGAAAACCCAATTTAGTAAGACAGTAGAGTAAAAATGCTAGCGAATGGCTTCTTTAAAGCTTCCAGTTAGAATAATGAAATATGCATGCTAAATCTTTGCAAAATATCAATTTTCAACTCATTTTTTCTGAAATTAATGCATCATTTGCACCAATCTGTCCAATAATGCATTGTTTTTATCTTTTGCAATTTTATATGTGCTATATTATACATCAAGTGATAGGAAATAAAAATGAAAAAAGATAAAAGGATACAAAGTTCAGTTACAAATACACACAGAGCTTTAACAAAATAAAAGAGAACAAGAAACCATAATAGAGTGAAAATGCAAAAAGAGAACATAAGCAATCTGTTAGCTGCATTGAAAATAATATTTAGGTATCAACATAACTTCAAATTTACAACACGTGGCAACTTTTATTTGCAATTAGAGCTTCAACTGAAAACTCCAATGAATTGGGTTTGAGGTGGCGAGGAGGGAGGTGATAGCAGGTTATAGAGTGAAGTTAAAAGATAAATGATGATAGGACACTAGGTAATAGCTCTTTAACCAATAATTCAGTACAATCCTATCCCCTGCAATTGAATTGACTACAATCTTGGAGCTCTCATAACTAGTTATAGAGATTCAACAACAAAAGACAAGAGTCTTGTTCCCAATAAATTTGGAGTCGACTACTTGAATTCTTCATTGCCACTCCATTCAGTTAACTGCTAGATTACTCATTTCATTAAATAGGGTCCAAAACCACAGTTTACTTATATACTTCAATAATCTAGAAACACAACAATTTTATGGAATATCTTGGTAGAAAATACCATCTATTTTCCTATGTTATGATTAAATATTAACAAAAAGGCCAAATAACAATATTGTTGGTAGTGTAGTTGAATAGGATAAGTGATGACGGAGTTTTAAGACTCCAGGCAGCAACTGATTTATTTTCCTGATAGTCTGATATTTAGAAATTACAAATGCAACGTAAGAATTAGTCTTCCAGATAAAAGTGGAGACAAGCAGGAGGTATCAGTTGGTAAGTATTTCGGCGATAATTGTGAACAGTGAACACAATATACAACAGCTATTCCAGCATATACAGAACCCAAACGGAGTGATCACAATTTACTTTTCCAATTTAATATAATACAAAGCATTACTGATTAGAAAACATGTACAAGCATCGAGTCCAAAGGAATATATTCAAGCAAAACATAAGATTATTCTAGAAAAAAAAATGATTATTTGCAACCAAGTTCAAGAAAGCTAAATAAATGTGCTTATGAAGCTATTGAGACAGAATATACACTTTAACTCAAGAATCTCTCAGTTTACGATTGTAAAATCAGGAAAAAACATATTAAAAGTTAAAAATGTCAAATAGATAGGATCCATGTGTATCAAAGTACATAACACAGAAATCATACCTTGTTATGGCCCATGGCAGGAGCAACAGAATAAATCACTTTGGCATTGAGTAGTTGAGTCTCGGAAGGTACGCAAGGATCATTCTCTGGATTATTCAAACAATAAATGGAACCTCTACTTTTCTTTGAGGAGTATGCCTTTTCTAATTTCACATTCTTCTTGAGAAATCTGTTGTTCACATTAGATCCAAACTTATGATACTTCTTCTTCCACCTGTACATGCGATGCCTGACCTGGAAAAATGAACCTGCTGCCAGTTGGGAACGGGATAATGTTAATGGAAATATGACACAACACACTTCGTTTTTGAGTTTCAAATTACAGGCCAATGACCAAGCTTTAGAGTCTCATATGTAAGATGAAGCAGTCTATTAACTTCATATGAAATTCACTAAAATGATCCGAAGTGGTAATTGATACATGGATACAATCTTTACGTGAGTTTCTTTCAACCCATCTAAATTGTTAAAGAATTATCATCGTCCAGTTTCTTAATATTAGGTTCGATTCAGCCAAATCGACAAATTCTTTTGAACTTCAAAGTATTTATAATTCTTTTCTTCTTCAAGTTTCCCACACAACAACAACTTTAACCAAAAAACGAGAATCAATGAAATAACTGGTTCTGCTCAAGTAATCGAGAACGCGCTACTGGAAATTCCAAGAAAAAATGCTAAACAATTAGCTCGATGAATAATCATAATACTACAGTTATTCAAACCAAAGAAGACACACAAATTTATAGCGAGAAAGAGAGATTACCAGCAGGAGATGGAGACGAGAAAATTCGGAGCTCCATTTTACCACACAATGATGCCTTCAATTTTTTATCGATAAGTTAAATCCTAGTATTTGTCAGCAACCAAGTTTTGTTACACTGTCCATGTGAATTGGGTACTATCAAGTACGTTATGTCCACACGTTCGAAATATCAGTATAATTAAGCTTCTTGGCACCAAATTTTATTAGACTACATCTCTACAAATTGGATTCTAACAGCATAATTAAGTTACTTATAATCAAGTTTTATGAGATTGTGCCTCAATTATACTAACAAGTGAATATCAATTTAATTAAGTTACTTCTAATCAAGTTTTATTAGATTACGTCTCTATAAATTGGATACTAGTAAGTATGTCCACACCAACCTCTTTCAAATACGAGCACAATTAAGTTGCTTTTAATCTCATTCAAGTGTCGAACTCTTAAGAGTAATTAACAATGGGATATTTTGAAATTGAAAACGCGGAATCCATTTATAGGTTGGGTTCGGATAAATTTGGAGTTCAATAATGGAGAAATGTTTCGATGGGACAATTCTATCTGTACACGTAGTAGAACTGGTCATATACGTCGTAATACTTTGGATTCAGACCATTTAAATCATGACATATCGACATTCGAGGTCCACTTTGTTTCTCCCTTATTACTTTGAATGATAATGTGGCATGATTTTACTGGTTCAGGTTGAGGCGTTATGATTTTAATAGTTAGAAAGTATGTGTAAGGGTTTACTTGAGCCCCATTTTTTGAAAAAATGAATTTTGTAATAATGATGTTTTAGAGAATGTGTAGTAAAAAAGTTTTAAATTTACATGTAAAATTATTTTATTGAAAGAATATGTTATTTAAAATGAGTTTGAAAAAAAATAATAAGTTTTTAAAGAATGCGACTCAAATAGAAGTTAAATGGGTTCATAGGATGCTTAAATTTTGTCCATTTTTCTTTTTATTACTTTAAATAACAACGAAAATTTTGGCGATAAATTAAATTTATTAATATGTATTTTATAATATCATCGATGAATTGGTATATTACTATTTATTTACGACTTCTTCGATCAATATCACAGCTTAATTATTTGAAATTTTAGTTCGATAAATTCTCACTTGGACCCACCTGCTTTAATCATACTTTGATTTGGCCTAAACTTTATATTAATTTTATTAGTGGCTGAGAATTTTTAGTAATTTATTTAATGAAAATAATAGTATACTATTAATTCCAACACGTATTGGTGACAACTTGGAATAGGCTCACGGGCTGCTTCAGATGAGAAAGTGTTGGGACCCTTAAAAACTTTATTATATGAAAAGGAACTGTGTCACGGGCTTTGATCAATGCATTTGGTCGAGATAAAACTTAATTTTTGAAAAAAAAAAAAATTAATAAAATGTGTGGTTGAAAATTTACTAAGTTATATCCATTTACCATGAAGTTCTAACCAACTCATTCATGCATTCATTTTTGGTATAAAAAGTGTTCTAAGAAAATGTACAACAATGGACCAAAATAGGTCGAGCAGGGATTATTTACTTCTTTTCTTTATATAT
The DNA here is from genome assembly GCA_903798255.1 of Fraxinus quadrangulata. NCBI lineage: Eukaryota > Viridiplantae > Streptophyta > Magnoliopsida > Lamiales > Oleaceae > Fraxinus > Fraxinus quadrangulata. Next base: position 28,976 of record CAIGRB010154848.1, on the reverse strand, counting down.
TGTTTAGTACTCTTCAGTTTAACCTATTGAGTGAGAGAATATAACCATGCACTAGAGCGATGTTTGAATTATGTTGCCGACATTTTCCGAATATGTATGATTTAACAATAATTTCTTAACTTGTAACTAGGATGTTAAGTGGGGCGAATCGCTCATCAGCTCAGCCCTCCCCACTAACGAGCCGAGCAATGATTTTTTCCATGCAAGCCGCTCGTTGGCTCGTCATATGAGTAATATATGTATATACACGGTAAGCAAGATTTGTCTCACCCCACAAAAAAAAAAAAAAAGGACTTCTTGAAAATGATGTACAAGTTGACAAAAAACCACAATGAATTGGTTTCAGTGAAGAAACAACAGAGACAGATCAGGGAGACATTAAAAATGGCATGTATGATATCACAATATATGCTGATGTCCATTACACAAAGATAGAGATATGCAAGTACAAACTGCACGTGAACTATCAAACAAATTCAAGGAGTCAAATGTCATTATTTGATCAATTCCATCCAGTAATTTTCCAAAGGCCTTGAATCTTTTGAATTAATAAAATATAAAGAGTAGTTTAATTTTGAGCAATACGTGTTGAGCGAGTAGCTTAAAGGCAATAGCAGAGTTGTCTTCAATGAAGAAAAAAGGTTGTGAAATTGAAGCAATAGGAATAAATTACTCAATCCATGCACACAAAAGAGAGATTTTTAGCACAAGAAAACAGCAAGAAAATGTACCTAAAGTTGTGCTCAAAGATGTTAACTTAAGAGCCAAACCATGGGAAGTTCTTGCCATTGTTGGTCCAAGTGGTGCTGGAAAGTCCTCATTGCTCGAAATCCTTGCCGGAAAAGTTACACCGCAATCTGCATCCGTTTATGTCAATGAGAAGCCACTTGATAAAGCTCGGTTCAAGAAGATTTCTGGCTATGTCACTCAGAAGGATACTTTATTTCCACTCCTTACTGTCGAAGAAACCTTGACGTTTAGCGCAAGACTGCGGTTAAGGCTCCCGGGGGCGGAATTGAGGTCAAGGGTGAAAACGTTGATTCAGGAACTGGGATTGAGTCATGTAGCCGGAGCACGAGTAGGGGACGACAGGGTCCGGGGGATTTCAGGTGGAGAGAGGCGGCGTGTGTCCATTGGTGTGGAGGTGATACATGAGCCTAAAGTGCTGATTCTTGACGAACCAACTTCTGGACTTGATAGCATATCAGCTCTTCAGATCATCGACATGCTTAAGGCCATGGCCGAAACCCGGGGCCGGACAATAATTCTTAGCATTCACCAGCCAGGATTCAGAATTGTGGAACTGTTCAATTCGATTCTCTTGTTGGCTAATGGCTCTGTTCTGCACCAGGGCTCGGTGGATCTACTGTCTGTCAACTTGGGGCTGATGGGATTAGTCCTTCCTACACATGTAAACGTGGTCGAATTCGCCATAGAATCCATTGAAGCAATTAAACAAACAAATAATCTGCAGAAGGAAACTCAGTCCCAATTGCCATCAATTCCACCAAACAAGAAAATTGAAGGTGAAAACAGAACTGGCAGGTGTACTCTGCAACAACTCTTTCAACAATCCAAGGTTATGGACGAAGAATCCATCGATGCTGAAATCGATTTTCGAACTGGTTTCACAAATTCCAGATTGTGCGAAACCATTATTCTGATGCAGAGATTCTGGACAAACATTTACAGAAGCAAAGAACTGTTTGTGTGCAGGACAATTCAAATGCTGGTATCTGGGATTATTCTGGGCTCAATCTTTTACGATCTTAAAGACAATTTAGAGGGTGCAGAAGAAAGAGTGGGACTATTTGCATTCATATTGACATTTTTGCTTTCAAGCACAACAGAAGCCCTGCCAATTTTCCTGCAAGAGAGGGAAATACTAATGAAGGAAACCTCCCACGGCAGCTACAGAGTATCATCATACGCCATTGCTAATGGTCTTGTTTACTTGCCATTTCTGCTTATTCTCGCAATATTATTCTCGGTACCGGTATATTGGCTAGTGGGATTACATCACAGTTTCACAGCTTTCGCCCATTTCTTGCTGCTAATTTGGTTGATTCTTTACACAGCAAATTCAGTAGTAGTATGTTTCAGTGCATTGGTGCCAAATTTCATTGTGGGGAATTCAGTAATATCAGCAGTTATGGGATCATTCTTTCTGTTTTCTGGGTACTTCATATCGAAACATGGGATCCCAAGTTACTGGATTTTTATGCATTATATTTCCTTGTTCAAGTATCCATTTGAAGGGTTGTTGATAAATGAGTTCTTGGATTCGAAAAAGTGTTTGGATTACATGTTTGGAACTTGTGTAGTGAGTGGTGAAGATGTGCTCAAAGAAGAAGGCTATGGAGATGAGAAAAGTAGGTGGAGGAATTATGTGATAATGGTGTGCTTCATTTTGGTTTACAGGTTTGTTTCTTATCTCATTCTCAGGTGTAGATGCTCACATAGAGGAATCAAAGGGATCCTCATTTGAACGCCACCGTTAACGGTAGCGCTCCGCTCTATTGAGTCGCACATCGATAAGTTAAAGTTCGGTTTACGAGTGCTTCTCACAAGTCAGTTTGAAGTGAGTTCTGTTCACAAGTCGGAGTAGTTGTGGTCGGGCGACGAAGCTCTCCCTCTACAAGTTCATTCCTTTCCTTTTTTTTCTTGGGCAATTCAGAGTAGTGTGTTCATGTAATTGCCTAATTGTTCTTGTTATTGGATGAGGGTTACATAAAACATATGGATTAAAGTTAAATTATTATTGAATAAAAGAATTTTACGTGGAAGAAATTCTTTTAAAAATCTTTTTGCTCAAACTATAAGCATGTAGAGTATTGATTAATTTATTCCTAAAAGATATTGAAAATGCGGTAATTTATTTTAATCAAATCACATTATGTGGGTATTTTATTAATAATGAAAAGAGAATTACATTTGAGAGGGGGCATAGACCAAAGAATAATGCTGCTTGAACAAGGACTTTTGACAGAATTTGTTGATAGGTGATATGTGCGTGACAGCACTTATATGGATGCTCTTTTTTTCTATATGTTCAATGAACAAATGACACGTGTCCCCTTACTAAAAATCCTATCGTTGAGCCTGTTGCTATACCAAGGTTGTAGACCAAATTATAAGAATAGTAAATAATCTCATCCGAAGATGGGTAGTAATGAAACGCAAGAAATAAATCAATGAACTCATGATGGCGCATCCCTGATTAGGTCATACTTCTAGTCGTCATATATTTTGTGCAATACATGTCTTCATCGGAATAGTAGGTGCGCTTAGGATCACTAGCCGAGGGGGAGTGCTCCCGTCTATGGAAGGGAGCTTCAGATGAAAAGGCAGGACCTCATGTCGGATCTGACTGAACTCGTTAACAGAAGCGTACGCACCTCAAGCAACAATTTGGTTACTTTGTAAGGTTTTCAAACTACATTATCCAGTGTTCAAGCCAGCTAGCTCAGGCTAGCTTTTAAAGATTTCGATTTCGATTTATAATCTTAAACGAATTTAAAAATTCAACGAATGGGAAATTTTAAACTCTAAAAATTGAAATATCGGTCACATAAATTCTTCCATTCCAGCTAAAAATGTGTGGCAAGCACAGTTCAGTGATTCACGTGTCAATAAAATTCTATATCCAAGTGCAAGTTGCAAGCCCGTGATTCGTGAATGTGATGCAACTTGCAAGATTTATTCACATGCTGAGTCTGTACAAGTGCCAAACTAATTTCACGGACACTTCCAATACTGTTCGCACCTTGTCTATTTCCGTACACATTGCACCAAGCACACACATACATTTGCAAGGATTATGTATAAAGAATGAGAGATATTCACAGAGAGCCAGGACCAGTCACTCATATTTATCTTCTGGGCCACAATTTTTCTTGAGAAAGTTAAACATCACAACATTTGAATACTTTGTTTTATCATCAAAAAAAAAAAAAATCCTCCTCCCCAAACTCGGCCACTACTTCCCCCATTCCGAAACTGCCCACATATTGAAGAGGGAGAGAGACTAATTTAGGGGGAAATGGGGATCAGCAAGACAATGGATTTGAAAGCTCAGTATGACTGAAGCATAACTAAACTACAAAGAATAACTCATATCAGTTATCAATGGTCAGTAAATTATTCGAGAAAGTAAAGAGTTTCTGCAGCAAAGACTGGCTAAATTTACATAATGGTCTAGCAACTTAAAGTAGCCAAAAATTTGAACACCAAAGAATCACAGGACACTAACCAATGTCAAAGATTTTTTTTTAATTAAATACCTAGATGCTAAAAATGATGCATATTCAGATGATACAAAACTAGAACATGTGAAAAGATTGTGTTTCCATTTACTGAAAATAGCTAAATGCATGTCCTGGAGGAAGGGAGTCCACCCTAAATGCTGAGTATAGCATAATTATTGTAAGCTAGAGTAAGAAAAACTTATATCAAGACAGATGGTATACACAGGTTTGACTTTGAATATAGAAGGGAACAATACTCTAAAGCAACAGTCTTTCTAATCAGTTGTACCAAAATTTTGATGATTATCTGACAGCAGCAAGTAGTGGTATTTCCAATTCTTGGAGCATGGTAAGTTCGGCCTTATTCTGCTCCTCATCAGCATCCAAATCACCAACATTTGGAGCATATCCAGAAAGCTTCATCATATTAGTTAGCAATTTCAATAGTGAATATATTTCTTTCTTTTGTGAATGCCTCTTATCTTTCACCAAGAAAACATGCATCTGGCTCCCTATTTCAATCCAACTACAACCAGGCTGTTTGTTGACACCGCGCTGTTTCATGAGTTTCCGAACCTTTGTAACGTCTCTCCACCTCCCAAGTTCAGCATACATGTTCGAGAGAAGAACATAAGGACCAGAATTGTCAGGATCAATTGCAAAAAGCTTCTCAGTCACAAATTCCCCCAATTCAATGTTGTGGTGAACCTTACAAGCAGCAAGCAGAGATCCCCATACAACGCCATCAGGAGGCATTGGCATTGACTCTATCAGATTCTTAGCTTCACTGAGGCAACCAGCCCGGCCAAGTAAATCGACCATACATGTATAGTGATCTTTCAGAGGCATTAGGCCATACGTTTTGGTCATCGAATCAAAATATTGACGACCCTCCTCAACCAGTCCAGCATGACTACATGCACAAAGAACGCCAATCATAGTGACATGGTCTGGTTTCTCTCCAGATGCCAACATTTCCTTAAACAAGTGGAGCGCTTCAGTTCCATGCCCATTTTGTGCATATCCAACTATCATGGCATTCCATGAAACCCAATCTCTTGCAACCATGTTTCTGAACACCCAGCTTCCGTCTTCAACCGATCCACATTTCATATACATATCTATGAGAGAGTTACCAACAAAAACATCAGGCTCCGGTCCATACTGGAATCGAAATCCATGCTTCAAAATGTGGACGTGAGCTTGCCTGCCGAGCTTCAAATCAGCAAGACTTGCACAAGCATTGAGGAGATTCCCAAAGGTATAGTGAGTTGGAAATACAGATTCCCTTTTTAAAAGAAGGAAGAGTCCTAGTGCTTCTTCATTGTCCCCATTCTGAGTATAGCCTGCAATAAGAGCATTCCAAGATACAACATTCCTCTCCATCATCTTGGTAAACATGGCTCTCGCATTTTTCACGCTTGCTACCTTTGCATAACCACTAACCATGGAGGTCTCGGACACCACATTTCGAATCGGCATCCTATCAAAAATCCACCTAGCTTCGTGAATTCTATTGCACTTTGCATACATATCCACCAATGCATTACATATTACTAGGTCATCCCTGAACCTATCAAACTTCACCACTCGGGCATGAATTTCCCGGCCTTCTTTGACCATACACAGGGTGGCACAAGCACTCACCACACTAGCCAGTGTCATCTCATCTGGCTCAACCTCACAATCCATCATCTTCATGAAAACCTCAAGTGCTTCACTTGCGGGCCCATTTTGTTCATAACAAGTGATCATACTATTCCAAGACACAGCATTACGCTCACTCATCCTGTCAAAAACCTTCCGAGCAGAGTCTACATTCCCACATTTTGCATACATATCAATAAGTGCAGACCCCATGTAAACATCCAATGAGAATCGCGACTTAACCACTGAAGCGTGAATTTGGGTACCCATTACCAAGTCCCTCAACCCAGCACAAGCACTAAGCCCACTGCCATAACTGTATTCATTCAACACAAAATCCTTCCCGTGCATTTTCACGAAATACTCTACCGACTTATCAAATAACTCGTGCTGAGCAAACCCCGAGACCATTAAATTCCACGAGCACTGGTCAGGCTGAGGCATTGAACTAAAAAGCATTTCAGCTTCAGTAACAGAACCCAATATGGTCAACGTCCCGATCATCGAGTTATAAGTAAACGTGTTCCTGTTCGGCATTTTATCAAACACTTCACGAGCGTAGACAAAGCACCCACATTTTCCATAAGCATCAATGAGCCTATTGTTGATGAAAATCTCATCACTGAACTGGGATTTGATAATCTGGGAGTGGACAGTGCAGGTATCGCGCGATGACTTGGATTTGATGCAGGCGTCCAAGAGCTTTGCAAATGGTGAAGACGAGTTGAGGACTGTGAGTTTATTACCAAGTAATGCATGTCTTGCCATTCCATTACAAAATGATTATACACTGTAATGGACATGTTTTGGGTTTAAAGCTTTAAGAATTTTGAAATTTTAGCATTTGCCAATATGGTATAAATTATAATAGCCATTGAAATTCTTGAAACAAAAGGCAAACTTGGATATGCTGATGTGGTTTTGATTATAATTATAATTATTCAGAAGGAATTAGCAGTCAAGATTTTTGAACAATTCTGCACTTTTAACTAGTTAAATTAGCAGTCAAGATTCAAGATAAAAGCATCTTCGAGTTCTAAAACTTCAAACGAGAAGTTTCTTGTCAAATACTTCAAGAAATTTTAAAAGATTATTGTTATCTAGCATTAGTGTTGTTGGAGGTTAATGAATGTGTAGCATATCATAGGTTATATTAGATGAGTAATAATTTTTTTTATATTTAATTGAATCTATAATTTAGGGTCCGTTTGTTGCATATTATAGAATGAAAATGAAAAAATATAGTCGTCATAGGACTCCACACAAGAAATAAAAATTCAAAATTGATGACTTGATGTGATGGATAATGATCATATTTTTCATTTTTATAAATGAAAAATGAGAAACAAACAGGAACTAAATGTCAAAAATTTTGTCACTTAAATTGGTGTTAAATATCAGTAATACTAATTAACATTACTCATTTTAAAATAAAGATTTACTTAGTATTAAGTTCAACATCGGGCTTTACTTGACTATGCTCGTGAATAGCCATGTCCTATTGCTATATATAGAAAGTATAGAACGTTATTCTTTGAGCTTTGTTCGTGTAAAATTATTAGTAAATTTTTAATAGAAATAGTAATGGATCCATGAAATGTGTGTATTATGTTAGGAATATGTTATTGAAATTAATGTTTGACTTTAAAAAAAAAATGGTGTTATTAACAATTTTAAGAAACACGAATAGAGGGTGAAATAATTCAAGAGGTTAAGTTTGTGAATTGCATTGTAACCAAGGTGTTAACGTAACAATTATTTGTTATAGCCTCTGTTTGGTGTAGATCAAAATCATATTTTTAATAGATTTTGATAAAACTTGAAGAGATATATGGTTTAAAAAATTGTGAATCCTATAAAATGTATTATTAAAATTAAATGTCGATTGTAATTTGAAACTTTTATCAACTTTTAATCTACGTCAAATTGAGGCCTATTCTAAGCGACTATCTTTGGCCGTGGAAGAAAGAACTTCGTGCAATCATCTCTCCTTGAACTGGAACCCAGAATTGGGCTGGTTGGGTATAGTATTAGCATTTGTTTGGATGAAGTGAACAATTTCAAACACGAATATCAGTATTAAAATGGTCAATTTAAACTACTTTTATTTCTTTTTCTTCCATTTTCAACCTATATTACAATCTTTTTAGCAACACATTTGTCAATTGTTGGACTTTTCAAAATTTTGCAGTTGTCTCTCGTATAGATTTCTTCACAAAGAAATTATCAAAGTATAATAAAATTAAGCTAAGACATAGAAGAATAAGGACCCCGAATCAAACACACTCAACACAGAATATGAAATTTAAATTTCTTAGTTTAATTTTAAAAACACTTCTTTTAGTAGTATTCATGTGCTTGCGCCCCTTGGAGGTATTCTGTTCATTTTAGAATTGTAAATTTTTGTCAAATAAAACACTCATTTTTGGACTTTGTCTCGAGATGTCTGTTCCTTACACAATCGTCTGAACATTTTTTAAATGTTAGCGACAATCCGCGCGAAACAGTAACATTTATTTGTTATAGTCCCTATTTGGTGTAAACCAAAATTATATTTTTAATAGATTTTGATAAAACTTGACGAGATATATGATTAAAAAAATTGTGAATCCCATAAAATATATTATTAAAATTAAATGTCGATTGTAATTTGAAACTTTTATCAACTTTTATTCTACGTCAAATTGAGGCCTATTCTAAGCGATTATCTTTGGCCGTGGAAGAAAGAACTTCGTGCAATCATCTCTCCTTGAACTGGAACCCAGAATTGGGCTGGTGGGGGTATAGTATTAGCATTTGTTTGGATGAAGTGAAAATTTTCAAACACAAATATCGGTATTAAAATGGTCAATTTAAACTTTACTTTTATTTCTTTTTCTTCCATTTTCAACCTATATTACAATCTTTTTAGCAACACATTTGTCAATTGTTGGACTTTTCAACTTTTTGCAGTTGTCTCTCGTATAGATCAATTTGGACCGGGTATTCTAGGATTCTACCTCCTGTGATGTCCTAGTCACGACTCATTCTTCCAGATAATGAATTTTTAGCGAAGAATAAAAAGTAATAATATTGTAGAATACTAGTGTGTATGTGTATACGTTGTTAATTTGTGTGGTCTAATTATTATCTTCGTACAAAATCAATATTTGTTTAATAAAATTTCATTTAGGGCAGTTCATGAATTTTACATTTGTAATTTCGATTTTGTCATAATTTGTCTTATAATAAAGAGAGGGATTCGAGAAAATAGAGAGTACGATTTTCTCTTACAAATTCCTTTTTATCATAGAGAATTACTGTAAGAGCGAAAGAAGACTAATCTCACATTGTGACGAACTTTTATAAATCTTTCATTTTCTCGTCTTTATTTTCTTATTGCTATTGAATTGCTCTCGATGGTATAAAATTTTATTTTCTAATTCTCAACATATGTAAGAGAAATTTTAATATTATATGTCATCTTCCTTAATTTTCTTGATGAAGAACTCTATTTTGTATTGGCATGCTTATTACATGGCTATAAGGCGATCAAGAAGACTTGCAGCCATAGTGCTAACTGCCAAGCTCAGTAACGACCTATCTGGTGTCCCGATGCATGACCGCTCACTTTTACACCACTAATACACCCCACCAAATTCCATATGATAAGCGGAGTGGAATAACTTGAAGTGTGGGGAACACCTTTTCTAGAACACATTTTCAAATTCTAATCATCCCATTGTAGACGGCAAAGACTTGGAAATAAGTAAACTTTGAATACTTATTTGTTGAAAAATGCCATTTACTTTGTGTCTTCCACACAATATATACATCCATCAGGCCTACTCTTAAGGTCTCACTAATCACCATCTCCATTCATTTTTATCAGGAAAAAGCTACTAGCTAGCATTTCCCAATGAGAGGATCAAGTGATTTTGAATTTTGGGTTGAAAAATCACCAGAGGATCATTCAATTTATGACGATTCGGGGGATACTGAGGATCAGTTCCTAGCTTGTTCTCCTCCATTGTGGACAAGGACATCAAGAAGTTTTCAACATGAAGCTTATCCTTTGCTTCCATCCAACCACCATCATAGTCGTTTGTCTCCAACTTCAAGAATAAGGGCTATTGCCAATGGGAGAAGGGAGCTCATGGAGATGATTAAGGACATCCCGGAATCTTCATATGAACTATCATTGAAAGATATAGTAGAAGATAAACATAGCAAGGAGAAAGAGAAAAATAGAACAATAGTAGAAGAAAGGAATTCGAACAAGACTGAAACTAGAAACTCAACAAAGAGTAAAACTGCAAGGAGAAGTCAAATATCAAGGACTCGGAGCATGGACAGTGGAGTTTTCCTTCTAAAGATGTCCCTCCCAATCCCTCTAAGTTCCAAAAAGAACTTGAAGGCAAGAAACTGCACAAAAATTTGTCCAGGACCACCATCCGAGGGATCTGAGAAACACGCTTATAAAGATTGGTGGAAGGTGATATTTTCATCTGTAAAAGACAGAAATAAAACGTGTATTAACATCAAAAGAAGTTCGAGTGACAAAACTAGCAGCAAAACCAGGTACGAATTTACTAATCCTTTGTTCTGAGCATCATGAGTTCTCATATCACGAAGTGAACATCAGATAAATTAGGAACATCACATCAAAAGATAAGCTGATAAAATAGGATTAAGACAGAATCAGAAATAATTGTGGATCAGATAAGTAATTTGATCAGTCGCACATAGGCTCATGCATGTGCACGGAGTAGCTTTGACTGATAACTGCTCAAAACATCGTCCAGAACTACTCTTATGGTATGTTTGGTGAGATGAGTTAGTTAGCATTGAACAATGATTTAAGTGAGAAAAATTATCTACTATATTGTCGAGTATGATACAACTCGTATATGCACTGAATGTTTGTGTGTGTGCGTAAGCCTTTAGCACTAAACAGCTTTAACATTGTGCAGTATGGTTGAGAGCAACTTCATGCCTCGACAGCTATCCCTGAACAGTAAGAAATACAAGTCAAGTGGACAAAGAGGGTGCTTGTTCTGAATAGAATAGCAGTGTAAGCAAAAGAGCGGAGCATAAGAGATAGATCTCACATTGAAATCCAGATGCGCAAGCAGCTGATGGCCTCAAGGGAACTTCTCTCCAGACAAAGACCATCCAGAATTAGATTTATGCTGTATTTGTAAAATATATACTGGCAAAAATATAAAAAAATAATGGTTGACTGGTACATGTACATAATTGATAACATCGAAATCGAAATCTCTGACCAAACATTATATAGAAAATAATCATTCGACTAGAAGTTTGTAATTTTTCCAGATTTAGGGTTTGTTTGAGAGATTTTTTCAAGTGAAAAATGTTAAAAAGTAGGGAAAAGTTATGTGTCCCATAGAATTTGTGCTTGAGAATGATTTTAAAAAATCTCTCCCAAACAAATCCTGAGAATTATGCAGGGTCATCTTCCAATTTCAGTATAGAACCTAAAGCTTATCAACAAAGAAACAAAATCAGCCAGAAAAATCTTCCACATGTCAATGTTGGAACATCTACCGATTATGTATCACAATGATCTGCATAACTAATATATTCCTTAACAAAGAAACAAAATCAGTGAATGTCATATGCTAAATTAGGCCACAGTGCTTGCGAACAATAATAAACCTTGCACTTTCCTATTGTCCATACATCTGCATGGTGTATTCATATAAAGAACATAATAAAAGATGAGACTTTGGACATATCCTGCCAGACAACAAGAATAAGGTGTTGAATTCTTCCTAAAATTATGAATCATCATCTTCAATGTCCACCAAAACAGCCCCTCTCACTTTTGCCCTGCCAGACGATATATATGTCATCAAAATGAAGTTCCTACGATAGACAAAAACAAATTGGATATACTATTAACCTGCGGTGTGCCGGTACAACACGATTAGGGACTTTTGTTGAGTTTTGGTTTTGAGTAATTTGCTTTTCTGCAAGTAATAATGAAATGAACATGAGAAGTGAGAGGTGACATATATGGAGAGCATTCTCGGTCAATACAGACTAGTAATTTATGAAACAGGCAAACACAATACTTATAGCTTCATAATATCTGATGCATTTTTTAGGTTAAACATTAATATTATGAAGTTATTTAAATATAGATGGTGATGGAGATGTATTCAGGCTTGAAGAAGAAATCAGTCTCCATAAAGAAGTGATTGTGCTCTTCGTTAAGCATACCTGAAGCATCTTGTGGGCTCGAAGCCAATTTAGAATCTGAGTTTTCTGTGTCTATCTTTTGGGACTTGGTCTTTCTCGAATACAGCATATTCTGGAGACTGTTATTCTTTTCCTGGCAAATAAAATGGAGAAAAGAGCTTACAGAAAAGTAAACTGGTGATCATAAATGTGAGAGAAAAAGGCCATAGCATGTTGACTTTAACTATTAGCATCATTTTTTTATTTCTTTCATAATCTACTTGTGAATTAAATTTAACTCATTACTTAGGCTGGTAATATATCATTAGTTAAGTATAAAATGTTTCCAAGAGTAAATGGAGGAATGTGTACCACTTAATTGACCTACAGGTGTTGCTTTCAGTTATCAGATTGAGAAACCCAAACATACAAAAATACTGCTCTATGTTGTATCTAAACAATACCCATTTAGACAGCTAAGAGGAATTTTATAAAAAAAAAAAATTAGCCTATGTTTGAGCCCAACTTTTTGTTGAAAATGAGCTTTGTAATAGTGAATTTTCAGAGAATGTGTAATTAAAAAGTACAAAAAAGTTTTCGGTTTACATGTGAGATTGTGTGGTTGAAAATGAGTTTGGGTAAAATGAGTTTTTTGATAACGGGGATCAAACAGGGGCTTAGAGAAATAGCAGTTCCACATTAATAAACAAGAGGCAAAATATGGTAAGAAATTATTCAGTTCTAACCAATTTGTGGGATAACAATAATCAGTTCATTGTTACAAGATGATGTAGCAGCCTTTCAAACTTTATTTCCCATGCACCAAATGAGGTATAACACCTAGTGACTATATTAGGCAACCTCGTGTGAACGCAAAGATATTACTTAGATTTACTTTCATGCAAACATCCAATATCAAAGGTAAAACATATTCTCCTTAACATCTCAATGCAACAAGTTAAGCATCAGATTGTCAGCGAATAACAGATAAAGATGGATCAACAACAAAGTTAAGATAAAAGAATCAATTTATAGTCAAAATATGATATCAAGGATAAGTGCAAATACCCGTTCAGCAGCTACAACTATGGTCAAGTTAAGTGAACGCTCTTGCTCTGAAGATACAATAACAGACAGAAAAAATAGTTGAGAGAAACAAGGGAATTAAAAAAGCTACACTTGCAGTTCATGGCACAACAAGGGAGAAATATTAGGTGACACACAATATGTCAAAAATTATAATGATATGCAGCCAATAAATATTAACGCAGATCCATACTATCTATGAAATGTGCACAAGCACAAGAGGTTTACGGTTTGAAGACAAAAGTAATCCCATTATATAAATACTGATGTTAAAAGTTGATTGAGTAATCCAGTGAAATTCACTTCATATAGTAGATAATCACAATGAAGATTATAGTAGGTGGATTTAACTTCTCTATTTTGGTTATTTGTAATCCTATAAATAAGGTCTTTCACTTTGTAATGTAAAGAAAGAGGGTTAAAACAAATTTTCGATTCCTCTTTGTATTTCTGTCTCAATTACTTTTACTCCATAATTTCCAGGAGCAATGAATATGATAGATAGCACTAAAGGAATCTTAGCTGGAATATCAGGTGAACCAAATCTCGGATAAGTATATGTTGGTATTAGAAACCTTATCCGAAACTTTATCCCTATTGAACTAAACATACTAAATGGTAGCACAATAACTACAAATAAATACGAGTCATGTTTCTATGGTTGTTTCATTTCCCCCATTTGAGCACTCCTGTGTCTATTTTTTAACTTTGGGATGTTTTCTGCTCCTTCCATTTTGTACAATCAAATAACATAGAAGAGCGTATGTCTTGCTTGATGTATTGAACTTATTTCTTCTTTTCCAGCAGTGTAGAATACAAGTGGTAGATATGGAAAAAATAATCTCTATCAATAGACCTGCCAAATCCAGATCCCCTACCAAGTCCAAAGCATTTACTAGTCTTTCATTTTTTAATGCGATTAACATTAATGGGCCGGCAACATTCCTATGAGATGTATTCACAACCTTCTGTATTGCTACTTTGCTGGATACCTATGATCGACAATTTAAGGATTAAATGGAAAGTATTGCCTGAATATCATCTAATAACTGGCTTGAAACAAGAAAGGAACACGTGTTACAAATTCAGAAAATAAATTACCTTCTACAAGTGATTTGTGAACATTCTTATACTCTTTGTAGAGCTCCATTGAAAGATTGGCCATAGCTTGACTAGCCGCAACATCTGAAAGTTTAGCAAGGGAAATAAAAATTCGCGGCATTCCTTTTCCTTTTTGAGCAATTAATTTTGCATGAGATGCACCTGAGATAGGAAGCACGTGAGATACACAAATTGAATGCATTTGAATTAAAAAGCTCGTGTCCCAGATTATAGAAACTGATTGTTAATGTCATATTAAATGCCACGCACTCAGCCATTAAGGCAGCATCTGTGTGCATCAGACGTCAAAGTCAGTCTTTTTAGATGCAATTTTTTTCTGATGTCTCTCATAGGAATTTTTTATAAGAAGCAGAAGTTCTCATAGGATTCATGCATTCAGGGAGCCAAGAGAGGCAAACACGTGCGCTAACCAGAGCTTAAAATTGAATCAAAATTGACTAACAAAGGATATTAACTTTCTTTAATTTTTTTCGAATCAAGGTCATCCACTCTGGTCAAGAAATGTCTGTGAAACAGTTGAAAAGCATTTTGCACATTGGCCCTTATAAATCCAGAAAGTAACCCAAGTTATTTAATGAAGTATGAAAAGCGTACATCATTGTACAACTAAAATACATTAAACCTTAGATCTAGCTAAATTCTATTGCTTCAGAAGTAAAAGCATGCTTGCCTAAGCTTTAGAAAAAAGTTAAGTTATTTTAAGTAACTTTTTGTAACCAAATATGCTTACATAATGTACTTTTTCCTTCCTTCTAAGTAAGAAATGTTATTTTTTGAAAGTAATGCTTACACTATCAAAATAACTTATTTTAAACTTTGAGTACTAAATATAACTGTTTATTTGAAAACTTAAATAAACTTTTTAAGCTCAACTAAGTGTACTCTAAATCTTAGTTATTAAAACCGGACCGGACAGCCAAAAAACCCATGACCTGACCTGTTAAATGGTTTGGTTGTGGTTGGTGACCAGATTGCAATTGACCCAATCAAACCAGCGGTTTTAGAGAAAACCGGCTGTCGACCGGTTTTTTATAAATTTATTTTAGAATAAGGAAATCAAGAATTGAACTCCTTATCATGAGTTTGGAAAGTGAACAAGCTAACCATTGAGCCAAAGTTGATATCTTTACTTATTTATACATTTATAATGTGTATATTTCTACAAAGGAAATCATGTATTTGTTGCCATTTTTAAATCATATTAAATCCTTTTCAATCTAAACCTATACAAAGATTGCATAAAGTGCATATAAATATAAATTTAATAATCAAGTGCAAAAAATTGAAGAAAATATTTTACCTGCTTTTTAATTATCAGAAAAACTCCGTTTAAATCTGTTAATATGTACAAAGAAAAAAAAAATAGCAAAACTAAATTATTTCATTATTAAATATTATACAATAAACATTATGGTAAAAAAATATTAGTTTAGAACAATAAAGTAAAATTAATGATAAAAAATTTAAAACTGCCCGTTTTTCTTAAAATGAAGTTTCTATATTTTGAAACTTTTATATGATTTTACACACACTCACCCACCAGTCCAACCATTAATCCAATGCCTTGGACGAGTCAATGCTCAAGTCAAGTCTAATAACTATGCTCTAAATAGAAAAAGAAATCCATGATGCATGAAGAAGCATTCATCACTATACAAGTAAAATAAACATCTCTCTAACGAAGTGCTTGCTTTGCTAAGCTTATATATAAGTACTTAGAAGTAGTGGGTTCCAAGAAAAGTGCGGTGAAAAGTAGGTGAACGTTGTAAAAATAACATGTCATGTATGGATAAAAATAGAGTTTGACCAGCTTATAAGTAAAGTATAAGCTTAGAGAAACCAGCACGTTCATCTTTGTCCTAATATCAACAATCAATTGCAAGGGATGCCCACTCATGTCTTGGTAAGATCAATAAATCAAAACCATTAATCGAAAGCCATCTTTGAAGAAAAATATCCTAAAGATAACCGCACATCAATTCATCAACAAAGCTAAAACAGGCAAATTCATTTCAGTAAACATGTTTCTTCAACTACCACCAAGATACTCACAAAAACATGTTGCTCACAAAAAACCTAGATGGGTATGAGTAAATATTCTCTTCTAGGTTTTTATAATAGAAAAGCCACAAAATAAAAATGAAAGAAACTGACTTTCCACGAAAAAATAATAATTCTGTGTTGCTTTGATTTTATTTCACTCTCGCAGACCAGGCAACACAAAAGGAATCTATTTAAAATAAACAAAAAAGGAAATAAAATTTTCTGTTTTCCACTTCTGTTCCTCTTATTAATTCTCTCAACTATGTTCTCTTCATTGCAAAACACGCTGTTAAAATGATGTCCTCAAAACAATGAGCTTAAAAGTATTATTACCTCCTGATTCTGATTGACCCTCCAGAATGAGCTTCACGTCTTCAGATTTTATGGAAGCTCTAATATAATCAACAAATTCAGACCAGTTGCCACCAATTCCAATGTTGTCTCTCTGTGTAAGAAAGGAGATGAGAAAATGACAATTATATCATAAGTGAAATATAACAAGAATTTGGTAGGTTAAAGTTAAACAAGTGAAAGTATCACAAGTAACAGTCATCTCTAACAAACGAACTGGGTCTATTTTCGGAAAGTTTGTCGTGGAGAATCTTATTCCCTGTTTGGTTTAGATAAATATTATTATTTTAGTAGAGTTTGATAAAAGTTGATGAAATCCGTGGTTAAAAGTTTGATAAAAGTTGTGGGTCAATGAAATATGCGGTTGAAAATGAGATTGGGGAAAAATGAATTAGGAAAAATGGGGCCAAACAGGGGCATAATGTGATAGATTTCTGGTCATTAATTTGTAAAAAAATTAAGATAGCAAGTCCAGAAAGAATCCACAGTTGACAACAAATAATCAGCTTTACCAATAGTAATGCATTTTACAACGGAATAATAATTTCAAAATGAAATGACTAGGTTGTGAGCATCTGGAAAAGGCATTGGGCATACTTTCAGCTAACACCATCGTGCAAGCATGCAAACAAATTATGTCAGAGATTTACCTTCCTTATTTGCATTCTCTACTTATTGTGATGCACACACTTTGCTAGAGATTTAACTCCATATTCTTTCAAACTGATCTCTGTAAGGTTCTTTAAGTCAAAATACCAAATATAATATGTGGAAAACCGCAGGCTCAAATTAACAAAGAAAAGAATATTAACTTTTGCTGCAGGTAGTTCTAAGCAGAGTCGAAAGAACCTAATGAAAAACAGCAACTTTAATTGCAGATGCTCCTCAAAATAATACAAAATATTTATTGAAATTGCCTGACAAATGAAGGCTTTACTTAAATTGCGCAAACTCAAATCTATACAAAACAAATATCTTATGTGTTGTCAAGTGCAATGTTACAATTGTACTTCCATATATTACAAGCTGCTAGTCTATTTAAGGAAAAAATTACAACAACAAAAGAGTTCTATATATCTTCATCACTTGGTTTAATTCAAGGATACATTAGGTTTCAAGAATTTTAACACCATTAATCGAGATGTACTGAAATTCTTCCACTAATGACTAAATCCACTCTCTTGGACCTGTGGAAAGTAAAAGCATTTCAAGCTCTTCCTTTTGGAAACGGAGGATTCGGGAAATCCTTTTTTTTTTTTTTTTCATTTTTAGGCAATCTTGTTGCCAGCAGCTTTCAATAGGTAGAATCAATCAAATAAAATACTTAGTACACTGAAACCTCAATTTTTCAAATTAATAAACTTGCTTAAATGATAAAAAATTTCAGTCCTAACTCGGTCAGTGTATTAAATTAGTAACATCACTAAGATTAAAAAAATATATTTATTTAAAATCCTGTAGAGAGTAACAAGTATATAAAATAAATAAATGATTAAATACATAAAAGTTCATAGTACATAATAAGAAATTGTACTTGACAACTTCTATTTTATCTATTCAACTCTTTCTCAGGATATGTATCTAAAGCCATTTGCTTTTTCTTTGTACCCAAACCTAACTCAACTCCATCCCTAATTTTTTGGCAATGCATACATCACATTTGGTATAATTTTTATTATGACCTAGATCCTAATGCCCATTTAATAATCTCTTCATTACCATTTCATTTTGCTTTCATTTTCGCCAATTTACAATTCAGAAGCATATCTCCATTTACCGAATCATGCAATGGTGAAAACAATTTGCAATAGTTTTCTATATATGTACATATTTCTACACCCAAAATTTTTTTTATTATTATTTACAAGTCCTAAATGTATAAAAGTATACATGTACAAGTAGTAAAAATATAGAACATTTTTTGAATTAATAAATATTCATTTATCTAATTTATACTCTCTAAATAATAATTTTTCTTAATCATGAACTAATATTTTATAGGGCTTTTAGTGTAGTAAGAGTTCATTTGGCTGAACTTATTACTTCACCTAAAAGTAAATAAATAATAATAATAAATTTTTTTACTAGACAAAGTTAAAATTAATTGAAAGTCATTATTCGAAAATCACTTTTTCCCATACTCATTTTCAACCACACATTCTCCAAAAAGAAATTATTTTCACTCAACAACTAAATAAATCCTATTTGTTTCTGATTAAAATCAGATTTTAATCTAAGTCAAAGTCAAAAAACCCAAATTAAAAAAAATTAAAAATTTAACCAATAAAGTGAAAAACTGACCATGTCTTCGAGCTGATGACGGGACCTGATGGCCTCAAAGGTATTGGACTGGAAGTCAGTCACGATGATTCTGAGGCCAGAAGGGTCATTTTGCAAGCCGTGAACGCGAAAAAGAAAGGGCTCTAACGGAGTGGTGCTCGGTGCGGACCAGACTGCCGTTACTTCCCCGAATATCGGTGTCATGTCGCCAAAATCCATTTTTGCTCTCTTTTTTTCTAATTTATTATAGCACTGTTCTGTTTTCTACTTCTGTCTTTGAATTTATGTCAATCTTCAGCGTATGCAGGAAGGAAAAGTAGAGCAGAATCGCAGAGCATAGAAGAAACAACAGGGGAAGGGTTTATATAGGATATGAGAGAGAAACTGGAATTGGGACAAAAGGATTGACTGAATAGAAAATTGGATTTGAATTGAATGCATTAGTGTATTGTACCACGAGCTTCAAATGTGTCGAAGGTTTATGGATTATTTTCATTTAAGAGTAGGATCCAGCTAAGATTTGCCTCCAAAACCAAAATGCTTATAATTTCATCTGGAAATATGAGGTTTTGCTTAAACCCCTCAAAATTAGGGGTATTGACTTTTATAGACATTTTTAAGTGATTGATTTTTGTGAATTTTGTGGACTTCTAAATAATTTTTATGAATTTGGTAAGAACTAATAAAAGTCTTTTATAAATTTATGTAGACTTTCATTAGAGACTTTAATATTTTAAAATAAAATATTAAGCATATATAATGTATTTTAAACAACTTCTTGTATGTCCAAATCATTCATAACTCATATAATTGAAAAGACAAAACAATAAATCATATTTCTCATGTCAATAATAATTTTTTTTTTCAAGTTTCATAAAATGGATTAATAAATAATCAAAATACCAAAAATAATTTAATAGTATTTAATAAAAAAATATCAAACATTCTCAATATCATTCCACATATCAATTGTTATAATAGCCCTCCATGTATTAGCACTCTCTCTTTCTTGTTATTGACTCTCAAAAAAAGGTCCAAAATCTTCCACTTCATGCACCGAATAAGATGAAGAATCTTTATTATCAGATTCAAGAGAAAATTCATCAGAACGACACTATTTGCTAAGAAAATTGTGTAATCCTACACAAGCTAATATAAGCTTCGCTTGTGTACGATATGAAAATGGAGGAGCAGTTTGAAAATTGTAAATCGTGATTTAAATATACCAAATATCCTCTCAACTACGTTCATCAAGGAAGCATGACGAAGATTAAACAACTCTTTTGTATTTTCGGGATCACGACCTTGACCAACAAAATTTTGAAGATAATAACGAACACCTCGAAAAGGAGTTAAGAATTGACGCCGATTTGGAAATCCACAATCTTCCAAAAAGTATTTACCTAACCATAAAATACTTGTAAAATTAGCACATGACTTATAACATGTATATTATCATACAATAAGATAAAATGAAATAATAAAGTCATACTTGGTGGCACATTAAGTCCATTTTTCATTGTTAAAGTATCACTGAACACCTTAGAATAATGTGATGATCCTTCACAACCACTAAGCACATATATAAATTCAAAATCAAAGTTACAAGCAGCCAAACGTTCTGCAAAATTGTTTCATAACGATTTCTATAACTACTTGTATCACGTCCAGTTACCATTGCAGGAATGTGGATACCATCAATAGCACCGATACAATCCTAAAATAATAAAACAATACAAACAAAATAATGAGAACACTAATAATAACAAAAACAAAAATTGATGTGTGATCTTCTTTTTTTCATTCAATTGACTCCATCACTCTCGAATTTTCATTGTAAGGTCCGACACAACTTTTGTATTTGCACTTTAGTCCTCGAACTTTGGATCTCTTACAATTTATCATATTTCTCCAATTTGCCAACTTTTCTTATTTCCTTCAATTTCATCAACATATATTACAATATCAAAACACGCATTAAAACGCCATGAAATTCTCTCGGTGATAACAAAATAACGAATTAAGTGGCATAAATATCATGAGTATAAAACACTCATCATCAGGATGATGCCACATGTCACTTCATCCAACTGTTACCATTTCTCCTCTACTATTATAAAAATTCACACATTGTGTCATTTCAAGGTAATACAACTTTATACATTCAAGCTCTAATCTTGCTCTCTTTATATTTACTTCATACCCTCTTGAATCCGACTCTTCAATACTTAGTGGCTCGCGTCTCTAGATCATCCCACACCTTTTCACTTATACAACTGACTTGACTGTTGGGGTATACGTGGCCGCCTCTCCCCACTTCGAAGAAGACCACGTGTGACTTACGATTTATGTAAGTGTGCAGGAAGAAAGGCTTATGTGCTATTGGCCATATGGAGGTATTTTAAGTTGTTTGCTGATTTTGATGAAGGCTCAATCATATTTTGCTTCTCTGGCCCAAGTGACTTTGGCCCAAATCCGAATTCAATAAGTGGAAGAATCTGGAATGATGAAATGTCCCTCTCATATAAAGACATAATATCTCTTTAGGGTTAGAGACTTTTCATTTTTTAGTGTTCAACAACTTCCTTCATTTCACGTTCTCTCTGTAAAATTGATCTCAAATTTCTTGTGTGATTTTGTGAGATAGGAGAGCAAAATGATGAACTCTTGTGTGAACTCATGAGTGTTGTGGAAGCTTTGAGTATTTACTATTGTTTTTGAGGCCGTGTACTGTGACTCGATCTTTTGCCTATTTTTGGGCGGTTTCTAGTGGATTTAGAGCTTAATCCTTAACGGATGATCAACGGGGATTAGGCGTTTGAAGCGGTCGTCGAACCTCGGGGCCTTAAAATCGAAAAATCCTTATGTTGTGATTCTTGTTAATTCATTATTTTTCTTCTTTCTGTTTACAAATCGATGTCTTAAATTTGTTTGGGACCAACATGTACATTTTTCAAGATCAACAAGTTATGAAAAATCAACAACCAAATTTAGTATTGAAGTGTCCAACCCCGACATTTACTGTGATTTTTGGGTATATGTCGTGGATTTGAAGATTTTGTATTAAAAGATTCCACCCTGTCGTTATTGAATTTGGTATACATGAGGTGTAATTAGATTGTGCTTCTTGCGATAGCAACTTCATGCTTTTTGACAAGTGTGCTGGTGTAGATTTTGTATAAAAAATACAATATTTTGAAGTGCTTGACGAAAAATACTAAAGAAATTTGGGGCATTCTGTAAGGTCCAAAACACGTCTTGTTGGGAGTAACAATGCCTCTTGATCTTGAGTTCGGGAATTGACTATTAAGTATCTCAAACAACGATGGTTGAATGTCATAAAATATTTAGTCTTTCTTCTCCGACTTCAATTAATTTTCACATAATTAAAGATTGATACTAAACATCCTATTTACGCTTGAGACATAATTAGGTAAACTCGTAAATTTGACTCACCAATAAAGAATTTTTACTCAACTTGTCTCTCAATTCAAAGGCCGCATTCTCTATCAACAAGAACCTGAAGAGGCTTCCCACAACTACATTGAACCACAAAGCTGGTCTGCTTAAAAGTAACTATTAATTTTAGACACATCTGCTCGAGTCATTGTTACTCACTATTCGACTTCCATTAAACCATAATACTACACATTCACACAATAAAATATTTTGTACGTAAATACAATTTTTTTAATCACGTATTCTTTAAAAAATTATTATTTAAAACATTATTTTCTTTCGATTTCTCCATCAAACACGGCTTAAACAATTGCTTATTTTGGTTTGACTACTGCTTATGAGTGGAATTTGACCACCACATTTTGCTTTCAAAAGCCTTTGATTTCGCATGTGCCTCTGGACGATTTGCAGTAAAACAGTGTCGGTTGGGGGCAAGGAATGGGACCCACTCTTTTATCGATCACTAATGTATTATTATTATTTTCTTTACGGATGCGCGTGTAAATTACGAGCATATTGCGCGTGGTAGCGAGTTCTGGTTTATCAGTACCGACGCGCAATTTGCACTGTCCAGCTTTTTATCATTATTCAAAAATTTAATTATTCTCCCCCTTATCTATAACCATACAATCATCAATAAAATAATATTATACATAAATCGAAAAATTTTCTTTCATTTTCAATAACTTATTCTCCAAAAAAATACTAATACAAAAATTATAATTACCACATAATAGGAGCCAAACGGGGACTAAATAAATTCTTCCAGTCCAAACACCCGTTCAAATTAGAGCATCATCTCCATTCATAATTTTTTTATATCAAAATTTATTAAAAATTTGATACTTAGCTAAAATAAAAGACAATAAAAATCTAAGATTTAACCAATATTTGAACCACATTATTTTTTTTATTCTCATTCTTCTATTTATTTTCAATCACACATTTTTCAATAAAATAATATTTTTCATCACATCAATAATTTTTTCTTTCTTTTCAACCATAAATTCTCCATCAATCTACTATTTCAAAATATATTTTTCAAAAATAACGTGGCTCAAATTTCGACTTCAAAATGTATTTATTACTCTATAATATAACCTCTGTTTGAGTCACATTAAAATTTTCATTTTTATTATTCTATTCATTTTCAACCACACATTTTTTAATAAAATAATATTTTTCATAATATCAATAACTTTTTCTTCTTAATTACAAAATATGCACCAAACTGAGGCTAAAAATGTCGGCCTTAGGATTAATTTCTCCATAGTGGCTCTCTTAAGTCGATGCACACACACTCACTCGCGCACTGTTCAACAGAATTTCACGGCACTCTCGTGGTCACTAATCCTCCTCCAAAACCAAAATTAACCAGATTAAACCCAGGATTAATAATAATTCTTGAAAAAAAAAAAAATCATACGCAAGTTCAAGCCATTCACACTTCTTCTTGATACCACCATCGTGTATATTAGTGTGTGTATGTGACACACACACACACACACACACTACTTATCATCAGTACACTTCTTTCTTAACTGAAACTGAAAGTTACCCATCAATACCATACGGTCGGCACACAATGAGAAAATGAGTGAAGCTGATATACTCGTATCAGATCTGGAGTCAGAATAAAGAAAAGGTACTTGAAAACCCAGCTGCCACAGCTGATTTCTTGATGCATTCTGATTCGTAGCGTGTGCAATCTTGAATTATTTGTTTGCCTATGATTGTGTTTTGTTATGATTCGATCCTGTTCTTGTTCTTGATTTATGTTTATGGGGTTGGTTTCTTGATGATGATGCTTTTTGTAGTGGGGATTTAATTTAGATCTGGGCCATTGAAGATTGTTTTCCTTTTACTGCGATGGGTAAGATTTTAATTGCGGGACTCTTTCAAATAGTGAAATTTTAACTAGATGCAACTCAATTCAAGACAAAAAAAGGGATTAATTTTCTGGTATTATTTTTATCTGGCTATTAGTTTTTTCCGCTGATCTATTGATGATCCGCTATTGATTAGTTAACACCTATTTGTGTACAAAATTCGGGGGCAATTAATGTCGACTTCTAAAACAGTTTCTTTCTTTTATGAGATCACACTTGCTGAGTAGAAAAGATGTATCTTTGAAGCATTAATTAGGCTGTAATACTGTTTGATGTCCTACTACATGCTAATTTGGTGCTCGTACCATATCTATCTATCTATCTATCTATCTATCTGTCTGTCTGTATGAGCTCAGCACTACATTCTTGAAATTAATTGAAGAGAATTTATCTTATATGTTTACTTTTCAGGTGTAGTAATAAAAAGACTGAAGGATTAATTCAAGAATACAATTTAAAGCATGGCTTTGGGAAAGTACTCTAGAGTTGATGGTAGGAAGTCATCATCAGGCTATTGCTCAGGCTATTGCTCAACGGTTACGATAGTGGTTTTTGTAGCCCTTTGCTTAGTTGGGGTATGGATGATGACATCATCGTCTGTGGTTCACGTTCAGAACTCGGATGTTTCTCAGGAGAAAAAGAATGAGGTAAGGACACGTGTGAGTGAGAACAATGAAGATAATGACAATGATGCTACAAGCAACGTGAGTGGTAACAATGCAAGTGATGATAGTAGTACAAGCGATGATGGCAAGACAAAGCAATTTGAGGATAACCCTGGTGACTTGCCTGAGGATGCAACCAAAGGGGACAGTAATGCGGGTTCAATTCAGGAGGAGAAAAACGATAAATCTGACGAGACAGAAAAAACCACAGAGGAAAATCCCGAAGAGAACTCCAAGGATGAAAAGAAAGAATATGTCGAAGAGAAGAAGGAAGACGAAGAAGAAAAGAAGGAAGACGAAGAAGAAAAGAAGGGAGATGGATCTAATAATGGAGACGAAAATAAGGACGATAAGGAATCTCAGAAGGAGAATAAAGACTCTGAAACTGGAGAGACCAATGAAAATAATTCTGATGATAATGAGAAGAAATCAGAAGAAAGTTCTGGCAATGTGAAGGATGGGGGTAAGGGAGAGGATCGATTAGAGGAGAAGGTGGATGACAAGAAGGATAAGGAGTCGGATCAAGTTTCTGGTGAGAAAAAGGATAAGTCCAGCGAAGTCTTTCCTTCGGGTGCTGAATCAGAAATTTTGAAGGAAACAACCACTCAAAATGGAGCCTTTTCAACTCAGGCAGCAGAGTCGAAGAATGAGAAAGAAGCCCAAGAATCCTCCCAGTTAGAGAAAGAAAGTGGTTACAGTTGGAAACTTTGCAATACCACTGCTGGGACTGATTACATTCCTTGCCTAGATAATTTGAAAGCAATCAGGAAGCTTTCATCAACTAAGCATTATGAACATAGGGAGAGGCACTGTCCTGAGAATCCTCCCACGTGCCTTGTTCCGGTTCCCGATGGATACAATCGCCCAATTGAGTGGCCTAGGAGTCGGGAAAAGGTATTGTAATTCAGTAAATATTTTTGTTGTAGCTTCAGTTTTCAGTTATCTTCTTACTCACATGATTTTTTATTTCTAAATTTGTTCCTGCAGATATGGTATCATAATGTTCCCCATACCAAGCTTGCAGAAGTTAAAGGACACCAAAATTGGGTTAAAGTTAGCGGTGAATACCTTACGTTCCCTGGTGGTGGAACTCAGTTTAAGCATGGCGCCCTTCATTATATTGATTTTATACAGCAGGTAAGATATTGCAGTCACCTCAACACATTGAACACTGGCACAGGTATGCTCACATCTGCCTCGTTCAAGCACATGCTCCCTACTGCAAATTCACGTGGGAAATGGGCAATCTAACATGGAAAACAGTAAATTTGTACTGGATGCAAACTTCGTATGAAATTTTGTTTGTTTACCCAAAGGTTGCTAGATTTCGTTTCCTTGTCTGTTTTCTTCCTTGGATTGCTAATTTTATAACAATTACTATCTGTTTGTTTCTGAATAACTTTAGCATGCTTTGCAATGTGTGAATTTTTACCACAATAAAATGCCTTCTTACTAGCTTCTAATCTTGCTTCTGAATTAAAGCACAATCTTAACAACATTGTTGAAGTGCTGCAAATCTAATTTGGATTTCATTTGAATATTTTTCGGATTTCAAAGCTAGTTTTAAAATTGTTCTTAATATGTCATGAAAGACACGAGTTACTAGTGCTTTTTAGAATCATTAGATTCTTTTAATTGTTTTTGCTCATATGAAATGATTGTTGTGCAGTCTGTGCCTGAAATAGCCTGGGGAAAACGCTCACGTGTTGTGCTGGATGTTGGATGTGGTGTCGCTAGCTTTGGAGGCTTCCTCTTTGATAGGGACGTGCTAACCATGTCATTGGCTCCAAAAGATGAACATGAAGCTCAGGTCCAATTTGCACTTGAAAGAGGAATTCCTGGTATATCTGCCGTTATGGGTACAAAAAGACTTCCATACCCTGGAAGAGTTTTCGATATAGTCCACTGTGCACGTTGTAGGGTGCCTTGGCACATTGAAGGTAATTCACTTCCAGTTACTTTATTCTAGAAGGAAGTTGAACAGTTATAATATTTAAACATGAAACCTTCTAGAGAAGCACTCCTATTGGGATGGAGAAAGTTATTTGAATTTCGAATGGTTTTGTACTTCAATTGTCAACTTGACTACTTTTCACTGTTGTTGTCCTTCTGTGAATGTGATTAAAACCAGCAACATTTAACAATGTGCAGGAGGTAAACTTCTCTTGGAGCTGAATCGTTTGCTCCGTCCTGGGGGTTTCTTTGTTTGGTCTGCGACTCCCATCTACCAGAAACTTGCTGAAGATGCTGAGATTTGGGAAGGTACATCATAAGATCTGGTAATAGTTGAAGCTAACAAAAAATCATATACCTTAATGAGTTGTGCTTATTGGGAATTATTGCAGCCATGAAAAAACTAACAAAGGCAATGTGTTGGGAAGTTGTGTCCATTACCAAGGACAGAGTGAATGGAGTAGGAATAGCTATATATCGCAAACCTACTTCAAATGAGTGCTATGAGCAAAGATCACAAAATGATCCTCCACTGTGTAAAGACTCTGATGATCCAAATGCTGCCTGGTATGTTTTCTTTTCTCTGAGATAGGACTTCCTCTTACATTCTTCTCGGAGGGTTTTATTGCGAGGTTCTGCTACTGGGATACAGAAAATAAGGGCTGCACGCGTGCAGGGTATGTAGAATAGGATTTTGGTTTTATCGTTGCTTTAATGTTTTCTATACCTCGTGCATAGGAATGTGCTTTTGCAAGCATGCCTGCACAAATTGCCTGTTGATTCGTCTGAACGTGGGGCTCAATGGCCTAAACAGTGGCCTGCTAGGTTGGGGCAAACTCCTTACTGGTTGTCTAGTTCCCAGGTAGGAGTTTATGGGAAAGCTGCTCCAGAAGATTTTGCTGCAGATTATGAACACTGGAAGCGTGTTGTGAGCAAGTCATATCAAAATGGATTGGGAATAGACTGGTCTAATGTGAGGAATGTCATGGACATGCGAGCTGTCTATGGAGGGTAAGAATAATGATAAGTGTGTTTGAGATGTAGATCTTATTTCTTTCACTCTTTGAGTTTTCAAGTGTCGACATTAACTGGAGGTTAGGTCAAATGTTCCCTCTTAAACTTATATTTCTTGTTATTTTCTGTAAGAATAAACAATCCCACTCTTGTTATAATTTGAATAAAAAAACTTATTTTAATCAACTTCAAGATATTCATTACAACAAAAACAGTATTTTGCAACACTAAAAAAGGCAACATTCATTAATTGAGTGTTGCTAAAAGGGTTTATCGCAACATTCTAATAAATGAATAATGCCTTTCATTGTTTAACTAGTTGAGTTTTGAAAATAATTTTTAAATGCATGTTGTTAATGCCACCCTTTACAACGTTCCATGAATATTGCGATTAAACGTTATTAAAATCTTGTTCTATAACACCATTCAGTATGTGTTGCCGAAACTCTTAATATATAACATTTTGCAAACTATATGGATCTTCCTAGTTATAAAAAATTCGGTTACATTTCATTGCCCAATCAAATTTTTAGTTTTGTTGGTACGAACTGCAGTTTTTGTCCCGGATTTTAACACCACCACCAATGTTACTTTAAATTCTGATCTGGTGCTACAAAATCCTGCATCATTTTTCACTTAAAGGCTAGTGCTGATTTCTTTGAAGATTAAATTTCGTGGTGAACTATGAATACTAAATCGAAAAGTTTAAGTGTAAATTTTCTTTTTGAGACGTGTGAATTCGTCAAGGTCGTCTTCTTATTTTATATTTATTGAGTGGGAATATACTGTATTTAATCTTTAATATATTTATTTTATCATTTCTTATTCTGAACATCAACTCTACATATTGATACCATTATTATGTAATTAGATAGGATCTTCTGGTTACCATTTGGCTTGTCCTAAGTGATGGCTCCTTTTGCAGATTTGCTGCTGCACTTAAAGATATGAAATTGTGGGTTATGAATGTTGTCTCCATAGATGCTCCTGATACTCTACCGATTATTTATGAACGAGGTCTATTTGGAATTTAT
>CAIGRB010154846.1:14769-26694 GCA_903798255.1 Fraxinus quadrangulata | reverse complement strand
TTGCTGATATGAATTCTGCTGTTTTGGTGAAAACATGGCTCCTCTGCCTGCTGCTGCTGAATTTCCTGAACAATACAAGTTGGAAAATTCAGATAACCCAGGAGTCATCTTAGTCATAGAATTACTAACCACAGACAACTATCCTACCTGGTCAAGGGCACTCTGGCGAGCACTTCGAGCTAAAAATAAACTCAGTTTCATCAATGGGACGCTGCCTAAACCTAAACAGACCAGTGATGCCTTTGACCCGTGGGGGAGATGCAACGACATAGTAGTGTCATGGATCCAAAATCCTACATCCCCTTCACTCAGATCCAGTGCTGCCTTCATGGATGAGGCTAATGAAGTATGGTCAGAACTTAAGGACAGATTCTCCCAACAAAATGGCCCCAGAATATATGAGCTGAAGAAGGCGTTGGCAGATCTGGAGCAAGAAAATGATTCTATAAGTATTTACTATGGAAAGCTTAAGACGATCTGGGATGAACTATCTGTGTATGACCCATTTCCAAAATGTAGTTGTGGACAACTAAAGGTGCTAGTAGATAGGCACCAGCGTGATTGTGTGATAAAATTTTTAATGGGGTTGAATGAAGTTAATGATAATACTAGAGCTCAAGTCATGATGCTGGATCCCCTTCCACCTGTTAACAAAGTATTCTCCTACATGCAGCAGTAGAAGAGGTAAAGGCAACTTTCTTCTACTGCCATTAACAATGAAACCATTGCAATGGCAACCAGAAAATACTATGAAAATAGTAGATCACCCAGTTATAGAAGATCCAAGGTAGCTGGGAGGAAAGACAAACCATATTGTACCTTTTGCAATATCCCAGGACACAACTTGGACAAATGTTTTAAAGCAGGAAATACTGAAGCCCCTTTATGTACGCATTGCAATATGATAGGACACTCTATGGAGAAATGTTTCAAGCTCAATGGTTATCCCCCAAGTTATAAACTGTACAGAACTCAGAGGAGAGAAGGAGCTCTTGTCAACCAGTCCAGTGTAGTACAAGAGGAAAGTGAAAGGCCAGTTTTCCTAATTAAGGGGCAATATGAAGAATTCCTTGCCTTGCTCCGATCTAAGGATAATTCACAAGCAAATCACTCTGTCAATCACGTGCAAACTGTTGATCATTCAAAAACCAATTCTCCATCTGACTTATCTGGTAAAACTATTTGCTTATTTGCACAACCCACACACACTCGTGACCTCAATGGCACCCCATGGATCATTGATACAGGTGCTACAGATCATATGATCTGTGATATCAATTTTTACACTTCCATTAAGTCAAAAACCTACCTATCAGTTAAATTACCCACTGGTGAAATTAAACCAGCTACACACTATGGTGTTGTTAAACTCACTGACTCATTGATCTTAAATGATGTGCTATGTGTTCCTAAATTTCACTTCAATCTACTATCAATCAAGAAATTAACACAACAGATGAATTGCTGCATGATATTTCTATCTGATGCTTGCTATGTGCAGGACCTTTTGTCTTGGAAGACGATTGGGAAGGGTGAAGCATAGTATGGCCTGTATCGACTCGTACTCCAGAATGTCCCACCTACAGCTTTGATGACCACCCTATCAGCTTTAAATCTTAGAAAACCTATTGTTGCAACCTCTGTTATTAACTCTGATGTTCAGCCACATTTGTGGCATTACCGTTTAGGACACATATCAGATTCTAGAATGTAGCTCATTTCAGATAATTATGTTGCTTCTCATTATAAGAAAACCAGCAGAGCTCCATGTTTTATATGTCCATTGGCAAAGCAACACAAGAATCCTTTTCCTATAAGCACACATAGAACTAAACGACTATTTGAAATTATCCATTGTGACATATGGGGTCCCTGCCCCACCACAGCTCACGATGGATCTAAATATTTTCTTTCTATAGTAGATGATTTTTCACGAGCTGTCTGGGTATATATGCTAAAAAGAAAATCTGATGTTGGCAATTATATTAAAGCATACATCCAAATGATAGAAAACCAATTTCAAACCTTAGTTAGAGTCTTGAAAAGTGATAATGGACCTGAATTTAAACAAACTGAATTTTACAATCTAAAAGGAATCATTCACCAAAGGAGTTGTATTGAAACCCCTCAACAAAATGGGGTTGTTGAGAGAAAACATCAGCATTTAATGAATATTGCAAGAGCATTGAAATACCAGTCAGGACTCCCTTTATCCTATTGGAATGAGTTCATCCTCACAGCCACATACTTGATAAATAGAACTCCCACACCTTTGTTAAAAAATAAAACACCTTTTGAAATGTTATTTCATTTCGCACCTACCTATTCCCATCTTAGAATCTTTGGGTGTCTCTGCTATGCTTCCACATTAACACATGGGAGAAGAAAGTTTGATCCTAAAGGGCGCCAATGTATCTTCTTAGGCTACCTTTTTGGGGTAAAAGGATACAAAGTCATGGACCTGCAAACAAAAGCCATTTTTATATACAGAGATGTCACATTTCATGAAGCCTATTTCCCTTACAAACAGGCTGCCAAACCCATTGATGAAGCTCAGCTTGTCTTCACCAAACCTGTTCTAGAAACCATCAACTATATACCTGAATCAAAGCCAGTTGACATCCCCCCATCACCTAGAACACACTTATCTGATCAGGAGATATCCAGTAATCCTACACCTGGTGAAGCTCTTCTAACACTACCTAATGAAAACCTTCAAACACCACCACCATCACCTATCATTCGAAAATCTACCAGGGTCAAAAAGGCTCCTCAATACCTGCAAGATTTTCATTGTCATCAAGCCACATCAGCTCAGCCAGTCTAATCCTCTCTCAAGGTAAAGTTTCTGGACTCAGCAGGTAAGGCCTTCCCACTTTCCAATACTATTTTGTACCATAAGTTATCAACTAAATTCAAAGCTTTGTCAACCTCTATTTGCACACACACTGAACCTAGTACCTATCATCAAGCTGTGACTAATTCAAATTGGTGCAAGGCAATGAATTTCGAATTAGAAGCACTTGAGTTGAATGGAACCTGGACTCTCACTGATCTTCCACCAGGCAAAACAGCGATTGGATACAAATGGGTATATAAACTGAAGTATAATTCAGATGGGAGTGTTGAAAGGCACAAGGTAAGACTCGTGGCAAAAGGATATACGCAAAGAGAAGGAATAGACTATGGTGAGACCTTCTCACCTGTGGCAAAACTAGTAACTGGTCGACGCCTACTAGTCGTAGCATCAATTCGAAACTGGCACCTAAAGCAGTTTGATGTAAGTAATGCCTTTGTACATGGAGTCTTACATGAAGAAGTATATATGCAAAAACCCCCTGCCTATACTAAAGGAAACCTCAATCAGGTTTGCAAGTTATTGAAAAGCATTTATGGGTTGAAACAAGCCTCAAGGCAATGGTATTCTACCTTTTCTACAGCACTCATACAATTTGGTTTCACTCAATCTAAAGCTGATTATAGTCTTTTTACATGGCAACAAATTGTTCTTTTACAGCCTTACTTGTATATGTAAACGACATTGTTATAACAGGCTCAAGTTTGGAACAAATAGACATAGTTCAAAAGTTTCTCAACAGCAAATTCAAGATCAAGGCATTAGGTAATTTGAAGTATTTTCTCGGCATTGAAGTTGCAAGATCAAGCAAAGGAATTGTGATTTCCCAACGCAAATATACCTTAGACTTATAGGCTGATTTAGGATTACTTGGGGCTAAACCAGTTCGTTTACCTATGGATCAAAATCTAAAGTTAAGAAGGAATATAGGAAAGGCTCTGCCAGATCCCACCATTTACAGAAAATTGATTGGAAAGTTGATGTATTTGTCATTAACCAGACCAGATATATGCTATGCCATTCAGAATCTCAGTCAGTACATGGAAGCCCACTCTTATACGCACCTAGCAGCAGCTCATAAAGTGATCAGATATCTCAAGTTAGCACCAGGACAAGGCCTCATATTTCCTTCCTCATCCTCACTAACTCTTCAAGCATTCTGTGATTCTGATTGGGCTGCCTGCCCTGATTCACGAAGATCTGTCACTGGTTATTGTATTCTTCTTGGGGATTCACTAGTCTCTTGGAAATCCAAAAAGCAAAGTGTGGTATCTCGATCATCTGCTGAATCAGAATACAGTTCAACGGCCAGCACCTGCTGTGAAATTACATAGCTGAAGTACATACTGGAAGATCTCCAAGTCCATCACCCTCAGCCAGTTACCTTATATTGTGACAACCAACCAGCATTGTACATTGCTTCCAACTCAGTATTTCATGAAAGAACTAAACACATCGAACTAGACTGTCACCTAATTAGAGACCAGATTGAAGCTGGACACATCTCCACATCCTACATTCATACTCAGTCACAACTTGCAGATATATTCACCAAAGCTCTCTCTTCTATCACTTTAAGGTCTCATTTATTCAAGATGGGAATAGAAAACATCTATTCTCCATCTTGAGGGGGACTGTTAAAATAGAAAACTTATCAGCTGCATTCTTATCAACTCTACTTGAGCAACACAATTGATTATCAGCTAGATATGCACATACATCATAAGGCAGCATACTTATCAATTCAGGTGCCATGCCAGCTGTATAGATTGCACATGGTTAGGTAGAATAATATTCCTTTTGTCATGTAGTTTGTTAGGATGATTCTTTACCTTTCTACCCTCATTGTACATCTTATATAATGGCCCTTGTATTCACGTTTCAAGCTATGAAGAAAATTACTTAATCATCAGTGCTCTTCATCATCTTAATTTCAATTCAATTTCTTACACAGTACAACAATGAGTGGTGGTTTGTATCTTGCAACTATTATCCTCCCGGTAATTTTATTGGCCAGCGCCCTTATTAAGGGTATTCTGGGTGTTTAGTCAAATAAGATTGAACACGATTGTTAGTTGTTATGTTGAGTCATAAAGTACAACATAACTTAAAAGATTAATCTAGTAAGTACTCCACTTTCTATAGTGGTAAATAAATACGTGTTGCTAAAATAGCACGTGTGGTGTCTCAAAAATAAGGAGTTATTGTAATAACTTTTTCCTTGGAAAGGAAATAAAGAAATGTCTTTGCTTCCATTTTAATTATGTTTTGTGCTAAAGAAATAAATAAAATTTTATACTGAACCACTCCATGAAATTTATAACAATTATCAATGAAATTTTTTTATTAATATTTTTCCATAATGCTATGGTTTCTACTAAACAAAGGCTACTGATCAGCGTGAGATGCCCCAGCACTTATAGGGTGGAGCGCGAGGGTGAAGCTGCTCTGCACGGCACTTGTACTTTTTGTTTGCGTAGTTGCTCACGTTTTTATATTCATTTTGTTAATGTAACTAAACTTTAGAGTTGGAGAAATTGTTTAAGTTTGACAGATGCACCAATCTTTGAAGTTCGTTGACATCTTTTTATGTTCATTTAACTTGATAAATCACAAGGACTTAAAGTAATCTAGGAAAAACAACCTATGGTTGGAATGATTCTATATCAAAGGTACAACATCTATTTATTTGATATCAATATTTTATTCAAAATTTTGGTGATAGTATGGGTATTTTGAAAGATATATATTTGTGTGCGTGTGTGTGTGAATTTAGGTTTAAATTAAGTGTAGGCGTGTAGTGTTTGGTCTAATTTGTTAATTAATTGAACTCCAACTGTTTAACATTGAATAAAATTATTAACTTTACTAGGCAAATTAACAATCATATTTTTTCAGTACAATTTTTTTTTTCCACATGTTTATGTGACAAACCACTAGCTAAATTTTGTGTACAAGTTTTAATCTTGTAGAAATTAGCATATAAAAAGAATCCTTATTTTATATTAGATGAACATTAATTTTTTTTAATTAATCCATCATCCTCCATCCACACTAAACCATTTCATTGAGTGTAATATAAGCACTTTTTGCTAGATCCAATGTATATATTTTGAATAAGAACATATCCAATCTCATGTCAAGAGAGAACGAAAAACTATGAAACATGTGCAAAATGTGCAAAAAAATAAGTTTAAATTTATTTACCTGAATATTTTGTTGTTCAATTCCAATATATAAAAGACATAAATTACAAATTCTTCTACGATATAAATAAAACATGCAATGCACGTAAGTAAAATAATTAGTGTGAAATATAGTTTTATCTTAAACATTATGAGTATAGTTTTCTGGTAATTGAACTCGTTAGATCTTTTAATGAAGTAAAAATATGAAGATACCAATTAACAAGTACATATAGTTTGCTCATTACAAGCGTTTAATTGAAAAAGAATGCAACCCATAAACGTCCAACAAAGACTATTTCAGTTTTAATTTTCCTCAGAAGTGCTTACATTCAAAATTAATTTGTATTAATCAAGTTGGAGTATTGTGTTCAATAAATAAAATATCCGTACTTCTATCTATACAGAACCCTACAATCTACATGTGCCTCATTTTAATTTCGTCTTCTAAGAAAACAGTAAATATTTAAGTTTCTATATTTTCTCATCTTCTTTAGATGTGCTAATGTCTCTACTGTCAAAGAAGCGTATATTTTTTCATGAGCCCTGCTACTTGTACTAAGTTAGGTTACAAAATTAGTTACGTGTTGGCAACATCTTGGTCAATAATTTAAAAAATTGTTTTTGAAATCAATGATCTAGATCTTGTCTACACACTTTTGTAAATCACCCTTGTACAAGTAGCATAATTGTTTTTTCATATATCTCTATACATAAATGCGTACAAATAAATTGCCGTACAAAGAGCAATTTACAGAAGCTATTTATAGTCTAAACACTATCTAAGGCTAATATCATGGTTGACCCTTAAAGCAAAGGATTTTACAGTAAGACCGATGCAATGATTTCTCCAATCATCTCTTGAATGATAACTAATGTCAATACTCCCTCTCAAGTTGGTGCATAAATTATCTCTAATGCCAAACTTGTCAAGTGATAAGTGTGGAAGATTTCGCCGGTTACAGCAATTTGTAAGTATATTAGCCAGTTGATATTCAGATTTGACAAACAAAAATCGAATTATCTCTGCTTCAGGATTCTGTTTAATGAAATGTCGATCCACCTCAACATGTTTAGTACAATCATCCTAAACTCGATTATGAGAAATATCAATGGCCACCTTACTGTCACATAACAAGTTCATTTGAAAGAGAGGAGCAAAACAATCTTAGTTAGCTGGCTAGCTTTTTAGCCAAAGAAGTTCGCACATTCCTTTGGTCATTCCTGTAAACTCAGCTTTGGCATTGGATAATGCCACTACTTGTTTCTTGCTCCTCCATGTGACCAAGTTGCCTCAAACTAAGGTAAAATAGCCAGATGTAAACTTTTTATCACTAATCCACTCAATCTACATCTGTGTAACCATCAATAATGAGAGGATTATTCTCGGTAAACATAATCCTTTATCTAGTAGAAGACTTCAAACAACAAAGAATCAAAATTACTGCATCTATATGATGTTCACTAGGACGGTGCATAAATTGACTTGCAATTCTTATGGCAAACGCAATATGTGGGCGAGTATGAGATAAACAGATTAGCTTACTGTTAGGAGTAAAAAGAAGTCCCACATCGGCTAGACATGGAAAATATGATGGATTTATAAGTGTAGGACAATACTCCATTGATATGAAGCCTTTTGGGTAGTATTCAAAAGCAAATTTGTGAGGGCCCAGGCCCAAAACGAACAATATCATATCAATGTGGAGTTTGGCAGGTCCTAACAAGTGGTATCAGAGTCCAGAGCCCAAAAATTTAGCCGTAGGAACGCAGCGGAAAGCGTGGTGGAGGTCCTCTAATTAGCCTTGTGATTTGGCTAAAAATCATTCGCGTTTGAGGTGCCTTGTGTCGAAAGTCTTCTTGACATAAAAAATATGGGGTTCGGCGGCAGGTCCCGTTTGGTCGAGGGCGACGACAATAACGACGGTACAAGATGATTGGCGGATGGATTATCGTTTGAGAGGAAGTCACAATGATGTGGTCCTAAGTTTGAGGGGAGGATTGTTAGGAGTAAAAAAAGTCCCACATCGGCTAGACATGGAAAATATGATGGGTTTATAAGTGTAGGACAATACTCCATTGATATGAGACCTTTTGGGTAGTATCCAAAAGCAAATTCGTGATGGCCAGGCCCAAAGCGAACAATATCATATCAATGTGGAGTTTGGCAGGTCCTAACACTTACCATTTACCAACTAATCCTTGATACATTTCTTTATTAGTTGGTACTTGATTTGATAACTCTCCAAGTTTGTAATTCTAAATAATTGGAGTATCAGGCGACTTACAATCAAATAATCTCACTTCTAACAGTAAATCCAGAACATATTTCCTTTGGGAAACAAATATACTTTGTCTTCATCAAGCTGCTTCAATTTCCAGAAAATATTTGAGCCCTTCAAGATTCTTCATTTCAGGTTAATTTGTCAATTGCTTTTGAAGTCTAATAATCATGTCAACTAGATAGATTATTGAAGTTTTTAACTTTTACCAGTAGATGTGTTAAGAATAAAGTGTCGTCTGAGTTTCTTTGTTGGGAACAATATATTCATATCCAAACCATGCAAGGGGTAATTGTCTTTGCTGTACAAAGCTCTTTTCAACTTACACAAAGCCTCAGACTTTGGAAATCCAGTGAACCCTGGTGGGATATGTAAACCTCCTCTTCAAGATCGCCATGAAGGAAGGTGTTCTTTACATCAAACAGATTTCATGACCAATCTAACTTTGTTGAAAGAGAAAATAAACTTTAACAATAATAAGTTTCCCACTGGCGAGAAAGTCTTTTGATGATCTATGTCGTAGGTCTGTGAATATCATTTCGCCACAAGACTCGCCTTGTATCTTTTGATGGATTTATGCGCCTTGTGTTTATCCGAGAAAACGCACGAGCACCCCTTTTTTTTTTTTGCAACGAAACAACGTCCCATTTTTTATTCTTTTGCAGTGGCTCCATTTCTTCCTGTTTTGCTTGAACCCACTTTGGATCTGTAAAGGCCTTTTGCACACAGCTTGGAAAATTGTTGACATTTTGAGAACAAATGCCTGAGGGGTCCTCATAATTTCTGAGAGGATACATGATTAGCAATTGGATATCTTAATTTATTTCCCACAAAATCAGGTGAGTATCGATTTTGTGGCTTGCAACGGTTATGTCAGAAAGGTAAGTTACAACGACAGAAGTATCCAAATCATTAAAAGGAGAATATGTAGTGGGAGTGCTTCTTTCAGGAATGTTCTCAGGAGATGGGTCTTTAGCTACCCAGGGTTTTAGGGGTTCAGTTTCAGCATGTGCTTCAACTTCGTGAATGATATCAGCACCATCCTTTTCTCCCAGTCCAGCATCATTTTAATTTTCCTCACCAACCAGTTTTTACAATTCAGTTTGCATCAGAGTGTCCTCGAATCATGGCCAATTTGGCCAATTCTGTTCTCATTTCGTATCTCCCTCTAGAGAAGCCTCGAATCATGGCCAATTCATTTCTGACTGGAATGATTAAAGAACTGCATCATTGGCAAATTCTGTTCTCATTTCGTATCTCTCTCTAGAGAAGAATCTGGATAAAGGTGGTTAGAAAGCTTTTGACTCCAAGAATGAGAGATCCATAGTGATGTAGGTTTGCTTGGTGGTAGGATTGTAACAACGATATCCCTTTTTTATGTGCTGCATACCCTAAGAAAATAAAATGAACTAGTGTGCGATGATAAAGCTTAGTACGTTGATTTTTATGGAGGTGAATAACACATTCTAAGATTCATGGAGGAATCAACAAAATAGTAGGTAAGGAAACTTGGTAATAAAGGACCTCCAATGGGGTTTTAAGATTCAACACTTTTCAACTGCATATGGTTCAACAAATGTACTCCATTATGACAATATTGTCCCAACATTTACTTGGCGTATGCGCTCCAATTAAAAGAGAACGAGTTGTTTCTAAGGTATACCTGTTTTCTCATTCAGCGACTCCATTGTGGTGTGGTATTTAAAAACAAGATTTTTCATGGCCAAGAGTCTGAAACTAAGAAGTAAGATCTTTCATTTCAACGAATATCAAGTAGACAAACACAATTTCCATAAAGTCTGAAAGATTTTGTCACTTATTATACTATCACCTATCTTATCAAGCATGTTTGTCATTTCATAACGTGATGCAATCATGAGATAGATTTTTAGCTGATGGGAATAGGACCACAAGCCCTTCTCTATCAATTCCAATCTTTCGCCCGATCGCAAACCTATTTTTTTGAGTCCCTTTTGTTCACCCTTCTTTCCTGCCAGTAGTGTAGATAGAGGGGCCTACGGAGAATGTGGTCAGCAATTCATAATAGGATCCGACCACAATGACCGAATTGATTATCTCCGTGCATAAGGATACTAAATTACATAGTAGTTAGTAAATTTTTTCTTACTTGGACCCGACATTCCTACACTTTGATTTGAAATGATTGAGAAAGTTGGTTCCGTAGCATTAGAAACTTAAGTATACGAAAAGAACAAGGAATGAGGACATGGAAAAGAAGAGACGGTCTTAGACCTTATCTTAAATAAGGCAGCGGCTAGGTCACTTTCCGTGGATTCACTTGAACTAGGAAACTGGATAATTGAGGACACATGAAACATAAAGATATGAGAAGGTTCGAGGGATTCTGACTAGTATTTCCACTCTGAAGAAGGTTGAAAAAACGCCTTTCCATTTTCTCTCATTTCAATCTCGACGAGTTCAATTTGTCTAAAAGACTCAATCAAAGTAGTTTGTCCCCCTTCTCAAGTTCAAAGAACCAACCAGATTGACCTAGTAGATAAATCAAGAATACAAAAACAAAAACAACAATTGGACCAGNGGTCGTAATTGAACTCATCGAGCATGCTCACATTAGCGTAACATGAAACCTATGAAACCGAAAGAACCATGGAGAGCAACAAAGGTCTACAGTATGCCTAATTGACACCAACAAATAAAATCTCTTTGTGCTTTAGGACCACACAGTATAACAAAGAATACGCGAAACTATTAGCAAAAGTAGAAACTGCGGCCGTTAAGAAATTATAGCCTTCCAAATAGGAACTCACCAATCCATGGGTGCATCAAGAAGTTACAAAGGTTGTACTCGTAAACCATCTCTTACAACGAAATAGGCATTAATAATGGTCCCAATCCTACCAGTTCCAGCGAGAATAAGACCAGCCAAGATTGACATTGTAGTCGACCAAAAAACCATTTGGCTATGTTAACTAGTAATTGCTTACCCCTATTTGTGGGTTGGTAGGAAAGGGAAAAAGAAAGAATGGATAGACTCCCGACACTATCACGGCTAACTATATCCAATCCTATATCATATTAAAGGAAAATTGACTTTGTCTTGATTTTCGACAGATAGCGGGGAATCAAACCTATATCTTCTCTTTGGCAAAGAGAAATTTTACCGTACAACCATATTCACAATTTTTGTGCCTCTTGCTATCCTTAGTAAGAAGGGGAGGACTTGATGTGACTACTATTAGACCTCCAATCCGGAAAGATTCTATAATCATTATGAGCGAATAAATCTTTTCTTTCCCTTCTATAGAGAGTTTGCCCATTTCTCCTTGGGTAGTTCACTCACTCCTGGGTACCTACCATTTGTATATAGTTTTAAAAATAGAGAGAGAGCCACGAGTACAATCATGATAAAGTTTACAAGTCATTTTCAGATGTAATTGAAGGTAAAGAGGAGAACGGGTTGATTATTTAGATTCTTCCATCATTATTGTGGGTCCATCACTTTCATTACATCGATGTGGATTGCCGCTCGAAATAGCAATAATGATTTTCTAGATATTTGTATTTCGAGGTCTAATACTAGTACCTGCGTTGGTTTGGTCTCAAAAAAGGATTGAACTTT
>CAIGRB010154840.1:0-14553 GCA_903798255.1 Fraxinus quadrangulata | reverse complement strand
TATAAAAATAAATTTTATTTCAATATTAATTCATGGTCGTGGCACCTATGCAAGTAGGGCCAAATTTCTGGTCAAAACATGTTGGAATTTGCTTACGTGGACGCAAGTGGGCCCAACATCTCTTGCCTACGTGAACATTACAAAAAGAAAGGGATCAACAGATTAGCGTCATTTGTGGGAAATCACACATCTAACCACGAAAAACCCATGCAAAAAGCCATAGGAAGATATATTGTGAGATGAGTCTCTTACCTTCGAAAAATTTCAAAAGGGACCACCTCCTTGCTCGTCGAAGTGGACAACACATGCCCTCAAAGATAAGACATTGAGGAGGCCTCGGGATAGTCGAACCACTCAACCCCATGCTCAGAAAAGAAAATAAGTTAGAATGGCATACGACCTTCTAACACTTAATCAGACTGAAACACATCGCGAAACGATATAATCTCTTCAATAAAGTCTGTAAAACCTAGAAGTGAATATTCAAGTGTTGAAGATAAAGTAAAAGTTATTCAGGTGATAACAGCTGGAGAATATTTTAATCATATGCTTCTAGACAGCGGAAGTTCAATTAGCGTTCTATATGAAAATGCTTTCAATCGAATGCAAAAATATAATTCGCGAATTTTTGTGGTGGAGCCTTAGTATTTCATCAAATATTGTCAAATCCATCATGGACAAGCCAATCTGCTAGTGAAGATATTAGAAGAGTCCCAGAGATACCAAGGATAAATGGATTTCTCTATCATAAATAAAAAGTCTGCATATAACGAAATCCTTGAACAACCTGCCATGAGGCATGCAAACATAGCAATTTCCCTCCAATAGCCGCATGTTAAATCCCCCACGAGTAAAAGCGAGGCCTCTGTAAATCATAATCAGGAAATTGTGCAAAGAAACCATCATAGAAAGAGACTCACGTACTACAATGAGAATATAATTACTATAGTTGAGATGAGTAATCTCAAGAAGAATATCCTCTCGCATAACTAGTCGCAAGTCCGAAACAACTGCATTCGAAGAACTAGAAAGTTTTTCTGTCAGTCTAGAAGATGCAATTAAAGCTCTAAAAATTTGCAAAGAATTGAATGAACCTATGAAAAGCCTATTAAAAACTTTTTGAAAGCAAATCTGGATGTATTCATATGAAAACATGTTTGACATGGTGGGAATAGATTCCAAAATGGTTTTTCATGCCTTGAAAATTGATTATAAGGTAAAATCTAAAATGCAAGGAGGTGACTAATGAGTGCTGAAAAGTACGTAGCATTTAAAAATGGAGTAGATATGTAGTTAAAAAATGATTTTATCCGCAAAGCTATATACTTGAACTGAGTATGTAATGTAGTACTAATTTCAAAAAGCAATGAAAAATAGTGAACTTGTCAAAATTTTATGAACT
Source organism: Fraxinus quadrangulata (assembly GCA_903798255.1). Classification (NCBI taxonomy): domain Eukaryota; kingdom Viridiplantae; phylum Streptophyta; class Magnoliopsida; order Lamiales; family Oleaceae; genus Fraxinus; species Fraxinus quadrangulata. The sequence goes on along the minus strand of CAIGRB010154840.1, from coordinate 13,151 downwards.
TAAATAAGGCAGTCTCTTGTACAATTTTTCACTCCTCAGAATTGATTACTTGGTAGATGCAACTATAGAAAATGAGCTATTAAACTGCATAATGCTGCATAAAAGTTCTAGAAAATAAAATAAAATAAAAAACCTACCAATCGCATTAAAGACACCTCACGGGTGGACGGAAAAAAATAATTATATCGGTTCTTTTACCTTCCTAGAATGATCAAGATTCGTCCTTCGTTCTTCCCAACACGTTGCAACTCGAGTGGACCCCACTACACACTTTCAGCTTTTCCACGAGTACACGCGTACAAATATCAACCGATGTAGCAGTATACTCACATTGTCAAAAGGAGATGGAGACGAAGATCAGCCCAGAGGCACACCGACACAGATTGCTAATTTCTACTCTCTCTCTACCTGTTTCACTCTCAAATTAATCGTGTATGGATTTTAATTTCTTTTTCATCACCTGCTAATAATTACTTCATCATGATCGTTACAGCTTGTTTATATTACACAATCGCGAGCTATATGTACCGTATTTTTGTTCAGTTCATACTCCATATTGTTTATGTTGCACAATAAATTCTGTTTATCTAGTGAAAGAACTGAGAAGAGAAGATGTTGAGGATTATGAGGAACAAACTTGATGCTCCAGTCTTTACTTCTCCGGTAATTTAGTTTGCGACTTAGTTTCTAATTTCTGCTATTATTTATTTATTTAGGCTTTTTATCTTTTAATTATTGTTTTTCCAGTTTCTAAAGCCTGCAGGATTACCGTTGAGAAGTTATTCCTCCTCAGCTAAGCAGGTACTTGATTCCGTTATCCGATTATGCATTTTCGTATTTTCTCCGTTTCTAAATGTGTCTTTTAACTTCCAAGTGCGAAAGTGATGTTGTTATGATTAAATTTAATCAGGGCTTTAATTTAATCTGGCCAAATGTTTCAAGATTATTGTCATGTTCGTAGATTCGGACCTTTTCAAAATGATTGTTTTTAGAAAATTAGACGTAAAATTGAACGGCAGAAGCCCATCCATGATCCAAACTCATTATTATGTCTATTATTTCTAGTCTGATAGCACACTTGTATGAAGAATGGCAACGGAATGTATATATTGTACAGTCCTGCTATTAAGTGATTCAAAATTTACTTTTATGGGGAAAACTGCAACTTGATGCAGATGACTGTAAGAGAAGCTTTAAATTCTGCTCTTGATGAGGAAATGTCCGCAGATCACAACGTTTTTCTGATGGGTGAAGAGGTGGGGAAGTGTGTACTCATGAACTTTTCCAAATATAGTTATTTGTTTCTTCTTATCATCCTCCTTTATAACTTCAGGTTGGGGAATATCAAGGTGCCTACAAGGTTAGGCTTGCTCAACTCCCTAGATCCCCACTCTCTCTGTATGCGTGTATGTCTAATAGTCTGTGCATACATGAAATCAATTGATTATCAAATATTGATCAGGAGAAGCTTCTATTTTTCAGGTTTCCAAAGGACTCCTGCAGAAGTTTGGTCCTGAAAGGGTTGTTGATACACCAATCACAGAGGTTCAATTGATTAACTTAGTGGCAACTTGCTGGATAATTCAGCATTTCAAATTATCAGATAATTAAAAAATTTCTTTCACTTTATCTAGCATGGTGACCTTTAAGGCTCAATTTCATTAATTTTATATTGGTTTCATCTACACTCAGAATTATACGCTTGATTTGCAGGCTGGCTTTACAGGGATTGGAGTTGGTGCTGCATTTTATGGACTCAGACCTGTTGTTGAGTTTATGACATTTAATTTTGCAATGCAGGTTTCGTGTATCTTTTGTTTCAAGATTTTCTTTCTTTGAGTGAGTATATTCCAAAGCATTGAGCAAACGGTCAGAACTCCCCACAGGAGATGTAGAAACTTTTGAAATGAAAAATAAATAAATGAAGCCTCTGCCAGTAATAATGGCAATTCCTTCACCCAGTAAGCAGGCTGTTGATCATCATTTACCCATAAAATAGGTGACTTGTAGTCTAGATACTGTCTTGTTACAGCATACATTTGATATGACATTCTAACAAGCTGGTGACCATGCATGTCAGGCTCTCTATTCTCTAAACCGTTGTCCTGACTGTTGTGTCAAGAAAATTGAAATTCATTTGATAGCCTCTATCTTGTAATTAGATGGATCAGGAATGAGGTTACAAAATACTCTTTTATCCCATTATAGCGGCTATGATCTTCATTAGTCTGTAATTTTTTTTTTTTTAATTTGATGTAGTTTTTACGTATTGATTGCAGGCAATTGATCACATTATTAACTCTGCTGCTAAGACAAACTACATGTCTGCTGGCAATATTAATGTGCCTATTGTTTTTAGGGCACCAAATGGTGCGGCTGCTGGTGTAGGAGCCCAGCACTCCCAGGTTTGCTACTTGGTTAATCACCTTTTAATGTTAGTTGTATGACCTTCTTATGGACAATGTGATATGTTATCGAATGCCTTTCATTCTAAATGCTATTATCTCTGATGGCTTGGTATTTTGATATAACTTGTCATTTTGCTGAAAATTGTAGTTGTGCCATGTAGTGTTATGCAGCGTGGTATGGCTCATGCCCTGGCTTGAAAGTGCTGATCCCATATTCGTCTGAAGATGCTCGTGGACTTCTTAAAGCTGCCATTAGAGACCCTGATCCTGTTGTTTTCCTTGAAAATGAACTGTTGTAAGGATCCAATACTGACTAATGTTATGATTGACACTAATTGATCAATTGTTATGTTAAAGCTCCTAAATTTCATGATTAATTCTAATGGCATGCAATTTATAATTTATATAACAGGTATGGTGAAGCTTTCCCTGTTTCAGCCGAAGTTCTTGATTCTGGATTTTGCATCCCTATAGGGAAAGCTAAAGTATGTTTCATGCATCTTACATAATGGTAGGGAGTTGATTAGCCTCCTCCTTGTGCAGAACTGGTATATGCTAATCATTTTTTCCGTTTGGCATGTACAGATTGAGAGAGAAGGAAAACATGTAACTATTACGGCGTTTTCAAAGATGGTGGGCTTTTCTCTCAAGGTCGGTTTGTCCGTCTTCATGCATTCTTTAGCTTTTTAACATGTTTAGCTCTGTATCACGGATTCTTCAACTAGAGCAGTGTGTCCAAGTTGGACACTTGTTGGATACTGACACTTCTTGGACACTCTGTCATGATTATTTTTTCTTTATTAGAATTATTATATATTTTTAACTCAAAATTATTATGAAATAACAAATATGTACTCATATTGAAAAGATTTTGACTAGAAAAATTAATAAGTATAAAATTAAATTTATACTATATAAATGGAGAATTTTAAAGAATTTAGTCGATCTGTTGTGTCAATAGTTTTTTTGAAAAAATGTGTCAGCGTGTTCGACACGTGTCCGTGCTTCATAGGTGTTCAATGTGGATATACAAACCAATTGTGTAACGATTTAGTTCTTGTGCCCGCCCGTTATCTTATATTGCCTAATTGGTACTAGGATTTTACTTAAATTTCTAATAAGGTAGAGGTTTTGAGCTTGAATTTTAGGGGACGTGAAAGAAATAGGTGATGGGTAAGAGAGCACATACCCTTCCAAAGTGGGCAGTAAGCAAGAGAACGGCCGGGGCACGAGGCCCAAGTTGAAAGTTTAAGAGAGAAATTTGAAGGCTTAATATAATTTTTAGGGGGTCAATTCTTGGGCATTGTGATTTAAGCTTAAGCTTTATGAGACGTCTCTATATATGCAGAGTTTGTTTAATTCATGTTCAACATTTGTATGACTAGTTTATCACTCATTACAGAATTAGATAATTTAAATGATATGATTTGATAACCTCTCTTAGTAGATTTATAAAGTTTTATCCTGGCAAGTCTCCCTCTTAGCGGGATTAAACATTTCACAATTCTCCTCTATATTGCCTGACAATTTCATTTCCTCTTATTCTATAGTTTCTTTGAACTCTACAGTGGTAACCTAATATGCTATTCTGAGTTATTTATCCTCTCCTAATGGAACTTTGTTCTTGTTCAGGCTGCTGACACACTTGCAAAGGATGGGATAGATGCTGAGGTTTATCAACTGAGATTGAATGATGCTTTATCTATATTCTATATTAGTGGTTTTGTTTAGTTTTGAAAGCACTGAGTTCGGGGTCTGTACTTGTGCTTCGGTTTTGTTTACCTGCTTCTTCCTGTCTTCACAGGTCATAAATCTGCGCTCAATTAGGCCACTTGATAGACCCACAATTAATGCTTCAGTTAGGAAAACAAATAGGTTGGTAACTGTCGAAGAAGGGTTTCCTCAACATGGAGTTGGCGCTGAAATCTGGTCTGGCTTCTGTGTACTCGAGTATCACATGATTTATTATTTTATATAGGATTTCACGTGTATAAAAGCTCATGAATATTCATATTAAGCTAAATTTTGGCATCACATTTTAACGAATCTTTTGAGAATTATGTATTGTGTTTCTTTTCTTTCAGCGCCTCAATTGTTGAGGATAGCTTTGGCTATCTCGATGCTCCAGTTGAGAGAATTGCTGGAGCAGATGTCCCCATGCCTTATGCTGCTAATCTCGAAAGAATGGCTCTTCCGCAGGTTCCAGTTCAACCCACTCAGTCTCTTTTTATTTAATATCTAGATTATATAGATTCCACGAGCTTTCGAGAGATTTGGATTAAGTCCTTGTTTGAGCCCCATTTTTTTTTTTTTTATCAAAATACATTTTGGAACGGCGACTTGATCACATTACAACCCCACATTTTTCAATAAAATAATACTACACGTAAATTCAAAACTTTTCTTATTTTTAAACTATACATTATTTATCATAACACTAGTACAAAATGCATTTTTTGAAAAAAAAAAATAGAGATTTTCATTCAATCACAATGTTTAAATCATGATTGAAGACCTGAAACTATTAATCTCGACCTTTCTAACTGTCATGATGAAATGGGTAGGTGGAAGATATAGTTCGTGCAGCTAAGAGAGCATGCTACAGATCACTTCCAGCGGCTGCCACGGCTTAAACTTTTTTTGGCATTACTTTGAATTCGTGTATACACTATATACTAAGAGTTCGTTTTATATAGAAACTTTGTCAGGAAGTTGGCTCTTTATGGATGTACGGATCGATTTCGAAGTCTTGTACTCGAGTTTGTTAACAGTAGCTCTCCTTTTTTTTCTTTTTCTTTTGGCTAAATTTTCTTTAGTTTCATTGGCTGGATTCCCTGATAGATTTGCTTGGTTAACGTATTTATATTTGACCATGTAAGATACACAACTATTATGCCTCCATGAGATGTTAACTTGTTTGAGCTTTAAACACATTGAATTGTTCATTTGAATTTAGTGGGCTGTATAGATATTATTAAGACCGAGTTTCATCATAAAAGGTCATTTTTGTTAGAAGTAGTAGTTTAAGTCCTTATATATTGGTCTATATTTTTATCTTTATTCGATGTAGATTTTTATCCCTGAACATGTTCTCACAAGATGGTGATTCATTTAAATAGATTAATTTTGAAATTTGCGTACTAATAATTTGAATTTTAATTTGAGTCTTAATCGGATTGAATTGTTCGTTTGAGCTTAGTGAGTTTTGATATCAAACTAAGATTTAAGATTTCATCTTAAAAGATTTTTAAGACTTGAAGATTTATCTTAAAATGTCAATTTTGTTAGTAGTAGTAAAAAAAAATTTTATGTGAGTATATTTTTCTTTATTTGATATGGAATTTTATGAAGTAGCAGACATGAGATCCCGTCTTAAAGATGGCAGGAAAGCAAGGTTCTTCAAAGAAGTCTTCACATTTTGTTATATTGAACATCCTATTTCCTTTTTAGAAACTCGAAATTGGAAGGGCACTTAGATTACTGTCGTCCAGTGTCGGAAGATTTCTTTGGAGATTATTTTTGAAAGGTTAATTTTTTATATTTTCGTTAACCACTTTAAAGTGCATTTGATTGTGAGCATTAAATATGTATAAAAAGAAAATCGTAGACAATTAAATTGTCTAGAACTTATTTGAATGGAATTGAGTTTCATCGATTTAATTTTCAACTTAAAAAATATTATAATTGTCTATTTTTTATTGATGGGTAGATGAGAGAAAAAAATAGAGTAAATTATATGAAAAATAAAAATCATCTCTCTAAAGAAAATGTTTTTCTTGTTTTCAAAGAAAATATGGTCATCTGACCAAAAGTGTGAAATTATTTTTCGTAAAAAAATTGTCAATCAAACACTATAAAAGTAGAAAATTAAATAAGAAAAATACATTTTTTATGAAAAATATTGATAATCAAACATACCCTAAATGTGAAAGGGAAAATAAAATGATTTTAAGAAGCAATTAAAATAGCAATTGTGAAAATGATAGAAATTGGGACGAAAAATGGGTTTAGATCCATGATTTCACTTAACCATTGTTTCATTAATATCTCAATAAGCCAAAAACACAGATGGTACCAATCACAATGTTAGGCTTGATTTTTCGATTTTAGTTAATTATCCCTCTCAAACGATATTAATCATAATTGATTGGTTTAATCTATTATATCTTTACGTCGAATATATATTTTGCTTAACCCAAACATATATTGGCCACGTACATGGAAGGACTTGAAACATGATAATAAATGCACAAGAACAATAGGAATTCTAGCATTAAATAGCAAATATTGACATTAACGAAGAAAGCACTTATCTCATTGTAAAATAAAGGCACAACCTATAAAGATTAGAAGAAAGCATTACACAATGGAGAAAAAATAAAGAAGAAATACAAGATAATAGATATAACCCCTCCCTTGATTGAGTTCTTGAAGATTCCATACACTTGCCCTTGATTTCTTTCAATTTTACTTCACTTTTCTTGATTTTCTTCTCTCTCTTCTTGCCTCCCCTCTCTCTCTTGAACGAGTAATAAGTGGTGTAATGAACGATACCCTAGTTGTGCCTGAAAATAGGTATTTAAATGGCTGAAAATTCGTCCCCTCCAAATTACAAAAAGAAGTCCCTAAAGAAAAACTGAGAAAGCATACAGGTCCTCCCAACCGGAAGCCTGGACAATACAGGTTCTCTCAACAGGAAGCCCGGGAGGACCTGCATTGCCTAGGATTCGTTCAGGCAAGTGCCTAGTGAGAGCATTTGCTCTCTACAATCAATTGAGGTGTTCAGGCACATGCCTTGCTTGGGGTCGGGCTTTTCTTCTCTTTGCATTTTAGTCCTTCACTTAATTATGCTCTAGGTCCCTCAAGTTTGATTTAGTTCATTTTGGCCCTCGAATTGACTTTTATGTCAATTTTGCCCTCCATAAAATTGATAGAAAAATCAAATTGGAGACCAATGAATTAACGGCAAATTCGTCATCTATATTGAAAAATAATATCTGGTGATATTGATAATGAAGTTATATCAAATATTGATTATGAAGTTATTTTACAATGTTGTGAAAACCCTTGGGAACAATAATAAATAAATAAAAACTATAACATTTTTAGTAGTTATGTTTCTATACGGTTTTAATTTTTTTTTCTTAATTAAAAACTAAACTACTTGTACAATGATTTTATACAAATAGTTTGACAATCCACGAGGTGTAAACATTTCGACCATTGATCAAATCAATGGCCAATCTACCTGTCAACTCATGAATTGTTAAATTAGTTGTACATATAACAAAACTCTATTAGAATTAGACAACGCGTAGGAAAACTCTATTTATTAATCCGAGAGATTATTTAACAAGTGAAAACTTAAGGTTATATTTTGTTACGAAGGAGAATTTTCCAAGTAAATTTGGTATATTTTTGGTAGGATTGATAATTAAATATAGTAACAGTTTAGCAAATATTTTTCTCTTCCCCTCTTCAATATTCGTTTAATTGAGCAAATAACCTTAATCATTTAAAGACTTTTGATTTAATTTTTGTGGTATATTTGGTACCATATATTGAGTAAGATTAGTTGATTTCATTTCTACGTATTTAATTTAAGTTAATCATATTGACTCTATTTCTATTTCTTTTTTTTTTTCCTTATTATGGTCCGTTTGATAGACAAATGTGAAAATGAATTTCAATTCCATGTTAGTTGGAAAATAAAAATCCACCAAATCCATAGGAATTCGTTTTCCATAAAAAAAAAATGCAGCTTAAAGTGGTTGTATTTGAAATTCGGTTTCCATTTCCACTTTCCAATCAAACGGTTAAAGTGAAATTCGTTTTTCTCGTAGTGACATTTTCCATGAAAAATGTTGCAATCAAACAAGCCTTATATTCTTTAACATATTCTATGAGTTGTAGTTTCATTTTCATCATATGATCACAAATTCGGACAAATTGATGTAATTGATATTCCCACTTCAAAATATCTTTTTTTATTTGAGAACTTTTGATGTAATTGGATTTTAAATTATGAGCGTAAACATAGAGAAGTGCATATACGAGACGTATTTTTCAACTAAATCAGTCTTATTCTGAAATTTCTTACAATATAGGAAACAAAATTAAGTCATCTAATACATGTGAAAAACAACTAAAGATGTTTAAGAACACCGTGTAGGAACTTCATTTCCTAGAAATTTTGCATTGACATTAGAGCATGTAGCTGTTGTTGGTTGTCCCTTGCCATTCACAACAATGTTTAGGCCCGAAAACTCGATTTCTTGGCATGGCCTACTTTTGCTACATACGACGTTTACTGCAGCAGGAATTGATGAACTCCCGTGTATGTTTATGAACTTCACGTCTTTGATTTGAACACTCGAATCGCCCTATATACCACGAAACATGGCTCGTAAATTGTAAAGATTAATAAATGTACATCGTACGTAAATCCAATTATTTGAACGCACGAGATAGACGTACCTTATGGCTACAGGAATTGCTGGGACAATATTGTTGATCGATGATGATGGGATTGTCAGCGTTATTTAAAATAATGTCCTGAAATGTAACATCGGAAACCATGCTCGGCGGAGAAGGTGCCCATGTTTTGATCCTCACTCCATTTTGAGTGTTGCTTAAAGTGCAATTTCTTACAGTAATGCCAGCAACGTTTTTCTCATCAGGGTATTTTCCTAAGCTTCCAATGCTTATACCATGGCCAGGTCCACATTTAATGCTAGAAATGTCGATGTTTGTACTTCCAGGACCCAATGATATGCAGTCATCTCCAGTGGCAATCTCCGCATTGCTGATATGTACATTATTCGACGCGCTGACGTGGATTCCGTCGGTATTGGGACTGTCTTTCGGAGCCGATATCGACACGTGGTTAATCACTATGCCGTCGCAGTTGTTCACATGGATATGGAACATCTTGCTATTCATTGAAGTTACTCCTTCGACAGTTGAATTCCTCACAAATTTTAATTTCAAGGACTGAAAAACACGTATAAAAATGAGATGGTATGCTCACTATTTTAGTACACTTATACATTATTGCAATACAAATAACACCTCGACTATACTAGTGATGGAGGCGCGCCGGATGGAACAAGGCGTTTTGAACCATGTAATGTTGCTGCTGAAATGAAACGCAGTATTATTGCAATACAAATAACACCTCGATTGTCCTTGTGATGGTGGATAATATTAAACTAGGAGTAGAAATAACTTACAGAAGGACCAGGAGAAGAGTTCTGATTGCGATTATGAGCCCAAGTCCAAGCTCCTTGACCATCAAAAACGCCATTTCCAGTAATCGCCAAGCCATCTACACGATTAAATTCGATCCAACTTTCTTGGCTGATTGAAGCAGCAGAAGCCTTCAGAGTTCCCATTACACTGAAAAATGTTTTGCCATTGCATGGACCTTGAAGCAGTGCAGATTTCACGTAGTACGTACCGGACGGGACTAGAACCGTGCCCCCATCGACTTTACACGCTTTCGCCCACGTACTCGATAAGGCCTGCACCGTACGTACGTACATACGTATAAGTCATCAAATGCTACATTAATATTTGAACACACATAGAAGCAGATGTATACCTGGCTACAATCGGTTTTTCCATCTGGAATGCCATTGTTATCTCTGATACTGAAAATGTTAGCTGCATGAACATTATTATAAGCAGAAAAGATGAAGAAAAACACAAGTACAGAAATCCTTAGAAAAACTGAGCTTGAATCCATTTCTTTTTACTGATAATTAATTTGTAGATTTTAAGTGAAAAGTAACAGCATTTATATAGTAGATTGAACATAAATGTATACGAATCTATCATATCCAGATCCAAATATGGACTCATTTTTACATAGAAATATATCTATCAAATATTTTTAACTAAAATTCTGCAAAGGAAACTATTTATTCAATTATTCAATCAACTATATAAAAAAATGTCTAAATTAATTAATCAATATTAACTGAAATCAATTTAGGGGGAACATTCCAACAAATTATTCAATCAATCAAACAAATAATTAACTATTAACAACCAAATTATATGGATTTTCATAACGGCAATCAAAGATTTTTTTTCATAACTACTAATAATATAGATTGTAAAACATTTGCAAGTAATTAGAAAAAGTAAAGTTATAAAAATTAAGTAAAGGCTCATTTGACGTGACTTTTGCTTTTGATTCCTGTAGAAGAGTTTTTTTGTGTGGAAATTTAATTTAATTTTTGTTTGAAAACTAATTTTTAAAGAATTATCTATTTCTAAGGTGTTTTTAGAAAAAACTCATTGGACTAACTTCCTGCAAAAGCTTCTCTAACTAAAAAAAGTCATTTTATAAAATTAGTCAAACGAATCCAAAAACAGCATTTAGGTCTCAAAAATTTATTTTGACTTTTCAAAAGTAATGTCAAACAAACTCTAAGAATTCGTTCACTTTTCGTTTTGTTATTGCCTATGAAACGCAATGGTTTTCACAAGTAGATTAAGTTCCATAAGTATGAAAACTATAAAGTACATACATATGAATTTAGAAACTACAATTTACATTGATTTATCATAGCGTCCTAGATATAGAGGAACCACTCGTAATGTAATCCAAGTTCTTTTATGAATTCAAATTACAAAGTCACTTTTCGATCTAAGTTAAACAACACGATACAATGAGAACCAGCGGTGGAGCCACGAGCATAATTAATTAAAAGCAACAATTTAGAAATAAACCAATAGAAAAATAATGATAAAAATGTAATGACTTTTTTAATAGTGTACTAGTGAACGCGGACTTAAATTCGTCGATAAGGTAAATTAGCACGTTTGAATTGTCTCATTTCATGTGTCTTTTATGTAGACAAAATTTCATGGTTGTATGTGTGTTTGATAGTAGACTATTTTTTATATTACAGTAATAAACGATAATAATGATGAGTTTATATATAATTAAAATATAAAATGTAAAGAGGGACATCGTAATAAATTAGACGTATAAATGGAAATGTGTTGAGGCATTCACTACATTTGACATTCAAAGCAAGGTGAGATCTTGATCGTCATGGAGTATTAACCGTCGATTAGTAAAGTGGAGTTCTTGTTTGTGGATATTCAGCTTGGCTTCACTTTACGTGGAGATGTCACGGTCTCCATGTTGCATATTTGTAAAATTATAAATGTATAGACCGGTTTACAAACTTTTAGCCACATTGGCACTAATTTAAAAAAAAAAAAAAAATTATAGTCAGTCAAAATAATTAATTCAATTAAAATTTTCAAATGAATTTGAATTAAACTTTCTTTATGAGTTCTCATAAACAATGGAATGGACGAAGTGAAATGAAAAGTATTCAAATTTCGTGTTGTCACAACATCTTGTGATAGTTTCATGTTTTATCTTTAATGGAGCAAAATTATAAATAATGAAATTAATTAAGCTCATGTTTGTTAATCATTCTTCAAAAACTATGTTTTGTAAGGAAAAAAAAAAAACTCATTTTCAACTGCATATTCTCACAATAAAATATTTTGCATGTATATTCAATTTTTTTTTCTAGTTTTCAACCACATATTCTTCAAAATTTTACTATTTCAAAACTTATTTTTTTTCCAAAAAAACTCTTTTTAATGAGTATCAAACATAGGCTTAGTCTCTAATGAAAAATGGTAATTATATTCACACTACATTTTTTTAAAAAAAATATACTACTTAAGAGTGAATGTAGTCCGATTCCGATCCAATCGATTCTAAAGGGAATCAAATCGAATCAAGTATTATAGAATTGAAATGGAACCAATTGGTTTTAATTTGGTCTGATCCGATTCATTATATTACGAAAATTATAAAATTAAAGTATGAATCAACTGTTATTCTTGAAATCTAACAATACAAAAAATCAATTAAATAAAGCAACAGCACAAGAATCCACTCCAATGCTCAAGAACGACTCATAAAAGCGAAAAAAAAGTATAAGCTATTAAACACAGATAAACGATAAAATATCTATCAAAAATTAATTATTAAGAAAATCCATATAACAATAATCTGATTAACTTTAGTAATTCTCCATGATTTTGATTATTGATAGTCAGAAATTTGAATTCTTATTAAATATTGAACTAAAAATATGTGTTTCCTATTTGACCATATTAAAACTTTGAATTTGTAGACTATTTATAAAATTATTTAGACTTGAATTTTGATTATCATTAAAGGAAAGAAAAAGAAGCGTATGGAAAATGAAATTTAACGTGAGATAATTTTGGGATATATTGTTCAAAAATTTAGTGCATCTTAGTGCAAACAAAAAGAAATTCGAGAGAATCGAATTCACTATTAATTCTTAAAGCAGTATCAAGAATCAAATCGAATTCGATCGATCCTCGATACATGTCCCAAACTCAACACATTTAGTAGAAAAACAGGAACCAAACCGATCAAATCTATCCGGTTCCGATTCAGTTTCGCCAATTCTCAGAAAAAATGCCCATCCCTAAATTACTAAATTTTAGTTACATTAAAAGTTACTAATATTTACTCGTTGTCACACTTATATCAACTTTTTTCTTCATCATATTCTTATTTTAAATATTTCATTAATTCAAAAATATTAATACTGTGCTTTAAATCACGATTTTAATTCAAAATCTTAACATAAATCACAATTTTAATTCAAAAATATTAATAATGTGCTTTAAAATTAAGGTCAATTATTTAATTATATTTTTATATTATTA